>JADGJL010000037.1:33860-44757 GCA_027600665.1 Irineochytrium annulatum
TGTCTTGAACGCAGTGCTTTGGCCGAAATCGAAGACAACGGCTGTTAGCGTGGACGCCAATAACGGCGTCCACACTGGCGCTTTCTGCGTATATCGAAGTCAACTAGGTACTTCTTCATTTCGATTCTCTCTTTCGCGCCGACTTTATCGACAGCCCTTGCCTTGAAAAAGTCTCATAGTCGGGGTCATCCTTAACCTGAACACTATCAACCAAAAGGTTTTCCATGGTCAGTACCTCTGTGACATTGAAATGCCTCTTAAGCTTCTCGAAGAAACGCTTGTCCGCCTTTCTTCTCTTCTTTGACACAATCAGAACTTCTGTTGTCGCCCCGCAAAGTTCCAGGAGCGTCTGGAGTAACGGATCGAAAGCGGCCTCAAGATACACGCAGTCCGACGCGATAATAAGATCCCATGGCTTTAAAATAGGCTCGGGAACCGCCGTGCCCCATTTAAGGTATTCTACGTGGACTCTTTCGAGCTCGGGCTCCGTCAAGTTCAACTCCAGGTTCTTCTGCATCAGGTCCTGCAGGAAGCGTTAGCGCTTGGGCGAAGATTAGGTTCGCTACCAAAAACAACATGTCCGTCACGATGACAGAGGCTTCCTAAACGCCTTTCATTAAAACCAAAGAGTAAGAATAGGCTTACAGGAAATAGCATCCCGGCCAGTATTCCAACAGCACCAGTGCCGGCGCCTGACAATAGTTAAGACTAAAATACGAATGCTAACATACCAAGCTCCAATATGTTCCCGTGAAAGTGAGGATTCCGGGACCAACGATAACAAAGATGATTCGAAGCCACGTAAGCAGCCTCCCACGTCTTCCCTCCGCATCCCGTTGACGAATCTTCGCAGATTTTCACTGACCTAGCCGCGAAAAACTAAGCCATGGGAATGAGCTCTTATCCAAGCAACAAAGGCTAACCTCGGAAAGCTTTTGAACGTCAGTTCGGCCGTCGTGCCGATGCGGACGGGCTCCTGCGGCGGGATCAAGCCGTCTGTGTCGTCCTCGTCCGTGTCCACGAGCCCGACGCCAAACGTGGCCATGAACGTGTCCTCGTCCTCATCCGAGCTGAAGAAACCACCGTCGCTGCTGACTCCCGTCCGCATCCTTGCGACCTTCTTCAATCTGGTGGTCGACATCTGCGGCAAAGGCTTGTGGAATATCGACCTGACAAGCCGTGACTATGTCGACTGCATCCTTCTTCCCGATACACGCGCAGGACTCTGGTGCTGGGGAGACGACCATCCTCTACGTGAGGGCTCAGTTTGAAAGCGAGCGATATTGCGTTGTTGCGACGGACCTGAAGCAGTTCTGGAAAGAAGACATCGGGCGGGAGAGAATCAAGGAGAAGATTCATGTGAGGATTCGCGGGGGGGTTGCTTGTTGGCTGTCCAACAACTGACTCCATGATCAAGACACACGCGAAGGGATACGCCCGGAATGAGCTCAAGCCGTTTCTCAACATTTACATCAGGAGCCTCGTGTCGTCCCCGAACCCGAGCTTCAAGTACAGCCTGACGTCGACTTACGACACGGTTCGTGCTTATCTCGTCGCCTCTGACTTCTCTTGAACGGCTTGGGACAGATGTTCCTCCGCATCAAGGGCAACATTAAAGGTCTTGACATTACATGGGTCTTTGACATGACCGCGACGGAGCCAGGCGATCATCACGGCTCGCTTTTGACTCAGATTATTCTTCCGACCATGGCGAACGCGGTGCACGCGTACGAAAGCATCGGCAAGCTGGAGGCCTTGCTAATGAAGAAGGACAAGGAGATTGCGGAGCTGAAGGAGCTGTTGGCCATGAAGGGCGGCAAATACCTAAGTGAGGATCTTTTGTCGCCTTTCGCGCGCTCACGGCGTTTTCGCATAGGGATCCTAACGCCGCCCTACGACCCAAGCGAGGCGCGGCGGGAGCGGCATTCTGTAATTACGTCTACCTTTTTCGTGTCTATCTTTCTTGGGATTGACGCTGGGCACCTACTACAGACCTTCCTCGACTGCCCGGATGCCGAGAAGACACTGCCGGCGAAGTACTTTAGCGGCGAGGTTGGGGAGCTTCATGATGTCGCCATCAGCAACGTCTCCGGCGAGGCGACCCTCGATTTCAACGCGAACGCGGATGGTGGGAGCTCCTTTCGGTGTTGAAGGGCTGAATGGTCCGTTTAGACGACCCCTTGAATAGCGACTATCTTGATCAAAGCGCCTCAATCAACACGCCGGCCCACGAGTCGGATCGATCGCATGGATACACTACACCAACGCATACTCAGCAGACGCAACAGACGCAAGGGACGCCAACCTCTCAGGTAAGTGTCATGTTCCGGCGATTATTGTGACGCTCAAATTCATAACAGAAAGGGCTTTCGAAGGAGGCGAAAGCGGAGGCGGAGGCGAGAATCCTGGAGGAGATTAAGGCCGAGGCGGAGCTGAGGAAGCTACAGCCCGCCAAAAAGAAGAAAAAGAAGATTATTTAATTGTCCATGTATGTACGTCCATTTGCAGTCAGTGGTGTGTACATTATTGCGTAAGAGATTGTCGGGAGCTTTGCGACATAGGATCCTGGAATTGCAGCAGAAGTTGATTTGCCGGAAGCATGAGAGCAATCGATGTATGTAGGCGTAGGTTGGTTGTATATAAAATAATCAGGATTTAGTTAGTAGGGGGTTTTGTTCACAGAAACGACGACTTGTACATGTCGTAAATGAAGTAAGGCCTGAAATTTTCATATTTGTAATAGCTCCTATTCGATGGATTGTATTCTACGTGATCAAAACACATTATCTCAAAAACCCTTGAGAACTAACACTGCTCCCAGCTGTATGACGAGCCACGCCCCCAATAATTAAAGCCCGCAAGCCTAACCGAAAATGATCCCATATTCACCCTCATTCGCACACAGCAAGAAACAAAAAAAAAAAATAAAAAAAATGACACAAAGAATTGCAACAAGCAGACCAACCAAAGATAAGAGGGCAAGCAAGCATAATACACAGAAAATTACAGCATAAGAAACATCATCGTGATCTTACTACGAGCAATGATAAAGACGCACAATCGATATGAAACAGCCTCGGATGCAAATCACCAAGCGACCCCTGTCTACAAAGCCGCTGACCACAACTTCAAATTGTTGGCCGGCGCCATACTCGCACTAGCCAGCACCACTCCCCCCCGCCCCTCCGCCCTCATCCCCGTCCGCGGATCCCAGTTCCACCCACATCGTGCAAACGCGAGCGACGACACCACCCCGTTCTGACACGACGGGTAACTGACAATGCTCTGCGCCTTTGGTTCCCGGGGACCCCGCTCGGGCTCCCACACGTACACCGCCTCAAACTCGCCGAATGCGACGCGGGGTGGCACCGCCCCAGCTCCGCCGGTACCCCCGCCTTCGCTCGGGTGCACGATCACGGCGCCGGACCCAGGGTCATATAGCGGGGCCTGGAGGAACGACACCGAAGCAATCTTCGCCATCTGCTGAAAGCTCGTCTGCGAGAATTGCCGCAGCGGGAGCAGTTGGCCCGCAGATGCGCCAGCGGCAGCGGCCGAGGACGCCGATGCGGACTGCTGCCACTCCCATAGGACGACCAGTTCGTCGCAGCAGCTAACCATCCAGGCGCCGTCCTGAGACCAATCAAGCCCAACGATCCCCTTCATATGCGGCGTGGGTATCTGTACTCTCCGCTCCGATTCGGACGTCTGGGGCGTTGTGGCTGGGTCGTTGTTGGGAGGAGGAGGGGTCAAGGGGCACTCCACCAAGTGCAAGGAGGTAAAGAAGGCTGCGGCTAGCGTGACTGTTATCGTCAGGGGTGCGTTGGAGTTTAGGGCGACCTGATCTGCGTTCATAGGTCGGAAGCGAAGGAAGTTTCGAGAATATCCGGACTTCTTATTTGGTTGCTGCAAAAAAACCAGTTTAAATTCAGCGTATTATCGTAACGAAACAACAAAAACATACAAGCTTAATACTCCGTATCGTGGTGGCCGTCCAAGCATCCCAGACATTCACTTCACCTTCCTGGTCCAAACTCGCGCACCATAAGGTTACGTCGCTCCCCGGCCGGCCGTTGCCCGATGAAGCACCTAGCAAACCAACAGGGCAGAAATCCACGCACATAACCGAGGACTTGTGCCCTGTATAGCTCGTGATCGGTGCATAAACCTCTCCGCCCTGCACATTCCCATCCACCGCCCCCAGGCTTTCATCCCGCATCCGCTTCGCCGCCACGATATCCCACACCTTTACCGACTTGTCAAAGCTCGAGCTCGCAACAAGGACCGGTAGGCTCTTCAAAACTTGACTCGTGTTCGACCCCGTCGCGGAAGCTCCAACAAGCTGCGAGAGCGCCATAAACCGCAAATGCGTCACCTGGTTGCTGTGCGCCTCAATCGTGCAAAGAGGCGCCGCGCCACCGCCCGTTCCAACCCGCGTCGTATCCCACACAAGCAACTTCATGTCAAGCCCCGCAGACGCCAGTATCGTCCCCGACGGGTCAAACCCACACGCGTTCACCTTGTTAACGTTCCCTTCCGCCGAGGCCAGCGGCGTCAACACCGATCCTGCCACGACGCTCGACGACGAGCCCGCTCGCCCAACATTGCCCGGAGGCAAGCCCGATGGGACGGGCGTAACCACTCCGGGCTGCGCTCCGTTCTCCGGGAATCCAAACGAAGTACTGCTTAACAGCTCACCGCTTGACGAAGCCGGGGTTTGTGATGATGGTACAGCGGCGCCAGGGTTGCCACCTTCGGCCCCGGGGTTCACCGTCCCGGAATCCGTCGTAGAAGTGGCACCACCGACGACCCCATCGTTATTGTTCGAGCCCAACCCCAGCCCAAACAAATCATCAAAATCCGACTGCCCGTTCGTGTTCACTGTCGGGTCGTTGTTCAGCCAATTCTCATTGAAGTCGTCGCTGTTCAGGTCAAGGAAGGCTTCGAGAGAGATCTCTCCGTCCGCCTCCTCCTTCGCCGTAACGACACCCGCCTGCGTCGTCGGCGGCGCTCCACCCGATCCCCCCGCATCACCCTCCGTTCCACCTTCCTCCATCTTTGTCGGGGCCGGCATCCCGGTCGTCATCTGCGAATCGCCAGGCTGAGGTTGTTGTTGCCCGGGGTGCTGCTGATTCTGCATATGCTGCTGCATCATGTCATGTTGCTGCTGCTGCTGCTGCTGTTGCCTTTGCATATGCTGCTGCATGGCCACTTGCTGCATCATATTCTGCTGCTGCTGTGCTTGTAGCAACCGCTGCTGCTTGGCGGCCTGCTGCGCCGCAGCCTGCTGCTGTAAAAGCTTTTGATACTCTGCTTGCTGCTGCTGCATGAGGATCTGCGCCATTTTGGGATCAGGGTTCAACGGCGTCTGCATTCCGCCAGGAAGGACAGTCATTTGACCCTGTCCGTTCCCCCCCGGCGCCCCCGCTACCCCGGCCGGGGCGCCAGGCTGCTGAAATGAATTCGCCCGCATCATCTGCGCCTGCTGCTGCGCCTGCTGCTGCACTTGCTGTTGTTGAGCCTGCTGTTGTTGTTGATGTTGTTGCTGTTGTTGCTGCTGTTGCTGTTGGGCAGTCGCCGCCGCGGCTTGCTGTTGAGTCATATTCGGATCAACCCCGCCGGGTGTCCCCGGCCCTTCGCTAGGGCTCGGTGCTTTCCGCTTCACACCATTTTGGATCTGCCCGGACGTGATCTGAGGGCTCGGACCAGGGCCTGGCGCCACCCCTCCCTGCAACTGAGCACGAGCTTGAACGCTCGCATTCGCAGCGACCATCTGAATCCAAAAAATTAGAAACAACGCGCCAACGCGAAAGTCGGCTTCTTTTCAACACTTACCCGATTATGTTCAATCTGAGATGCAAGCTGTGGGCGCGTTCGGATCAAATAATCCCGCCAGTAATCCGCTGTCTCCTTCGTCATCGTCGGCGGGTATTGGCCCTGGATAATCTGGGAGAGCTCCACCTGATTCGGATTCTGCATCTGCGGTGCCTGCTGCTGCTGCTGCATGTTCGGCATCATCGGTCCGCCAATCATTTGCTGCTGCGGGCTCTGATGCACGACCTGTCCGGGAACGGTCGTGCTTGGCCGCCGCTGCAACTGCTGCATCATCACTTGCTGCTGCTGCTGCTGCTGCCGCTGCTGATGCATCATCATATACTTTACAGGAACAATATCAGAGCTGAAAAGTCATCACTGAAGTAACAAACCTGTTGCCGCTGCTGTGGAGTCATATTGGCAAACATCTGCTGTTGCTGCGGCGGCAGGCTTGCCATTATCATCTGCTGCTGCTGCAATGTCATGGCGATCCCGTTTGCAATCACTGGGCTTGGCGACGCATTTATCGGTTGACCTCCCTGCAGAACCGGACTCGCGCCAGGGTTAAGGGTATTCATCTGTCCCGCGATCGTCGTCCCCGGCTGCTGGACCGGACTGAAATTCCCGACGCTGTCCATCCGATTCCGTTTCGGTGGCGGCGGTGACATCGACGTTCCTCCCCCCTGCCCCGAAGTAACTCCAGCCACCATCGTGGGTGTATTCGGCACGCCTTGAAGCTCAGAACTCTGCGATAATCCGCGTCAGCGCTAATAAGATCCAAAATAAAGTATCCCGTACCAAGATCTGCGGGCTCATCCCCCCCGGTCGTTGCTGCTGTTGAAGCTGCTGAAACGAGGCGGACTGCAGCCGCTGCGCCTGTTGTTGCTGCAGGGACATCGGCGGCCGTCCCTGCATCCCCTGGCTGATTTCCACATTAAGGCAAACGTCACAGCTCTCATAATAATACCTCTGTGCCTGCGCCTGCCGCATCTGAAGCTGGTTCAGCCTCTGCACCTCCGCCTGCACCGCGACGTTGACCTTCTCCTTATCCGGTTGCGAAAGCGTCGCGTAGTCCCGCCCGCCTAAGCCGAAGTTGTTCATGACCTGCATCACCAACATCTTCGTTTGCTGGTTCTGCTGCATCTGCTGCGCTTGAAGCGCGCTCTGCATGGCCGCGGCATTGCCAGCGATGGAGGGGGATTGGGGTATTTCTATAACGAACATATTTAGACACGCCAAACATAACACCTCTGCAAATACTTACCCCCATCACTGGCGGATTGAAAAGATTGCAATTGCGGATTTGTCGGTTGTTGTTGAGGTTGCTGGGGATGTTGAGGAGCGCCAGCGTTTAGTTGTCCCTGATTTGGGTGCGATGGTTGTGCGTTCTGCTGGGCTTGTTGATGCTGCTGTTGGGCATGCTGCTGCTGCTGTAATTGCTGCTGCTGGCTGCTCTGAAGCCGCTGAATATGCTGTCGAGTTCCAGTTTGAGATAGAGAACATAATGACAAAAAGTGGAAGGGAGCGGAACATCCGCCAAAAAGGGTAATACGCAGGGCAAGGAGATAACGAAAGAGAACAACAGAACGAGAAGATGAGAGCCGAACCTCAACATAAGCCGTGGCCTGCTGTGTTCCCCCATTCTGCGAGTTCGCTCTCGCCGAGAAAATGTCCCAAAACACCGTCCACCATTCGTACAGGAATCCTTCCGGCGCGTCGATCCGCACGCTGACTTTGTGAGGCACTTGGGCCTCGGTAGAGAACGCATTCGCCGAGTTGATGAACCCCCGCTTCAAGCAATAATCGTAGATGTAGATGTTGAGCCTAGCGGTCGTCGATTAGCACACATCCGTCGTCATGATCGTGCCAGCGTCCATGTGGCGTGGCCGCCACATCGAAACGAGTTTCCCTCACATTTTATCGCTCTCCCACCCGGTCTTCTTCAACGGAGGTTGCTGGGCGCCTCCGTTCGCACCTCCCGACCCGCCTCCGACGCCCATCCCAGCTCCAACGGCACCGGCGGCCCCATCTCCGCCAGGTGCGCCAGGACCGCCCGGACCCTGTCCCTGCGGCTGTCCTGTCGGATTCTGCGCCTGCGCCTGGCCCTGGGCCTCCCCCGAGGCCATGGCGCTCTGCTGCATCATGAACTGAGCTTGCTGTTGCGCCTGGTGGTAGTTCTGGGCCTGCGTTTGCGCATACATGGTTGGCCACACATAAAAAAACCAATTTTTTTCAAGCCGCTCGATCTTGCAGTCCTTGAAATCCTTTGATAGACTTCGCTCCTGCCGCCGCCGTTGGCCCGGGAAAGCAAAGGGCACGCACGAAGAAAGGCAACAAAAAAGGAGAAAACAACAGACAAAGAGAAACTCAAAGCGAACTGCTATCTGTGGAATAAATACTGTTTGCAAATCTCACGGAGCATCTCACGCAGCCAAACCACAATGCGAGGTCACCTTGGTTTGAACCCATCCTATGACGCAAGGTCGTTTTCGTTGTAGGATAACGCAAAAAAAAGTACTCACTTCTCGCGTTCATAGAAGATATCGCTCTTGCTGCGGCCCAGAGTAACAATATTCGGACAGCTGTCCCTCTATGGAAGGGAGGGACTCATCCTAGTGATCAACAGGAAAGCTTCTGGAGCCAACGAAGAAGGAATCCCACGTCCTGTTCCTCAATCACGCACTTCTTGCAATAGTAATCATCCGTACGCCTGCGGCCCACAGATAACGCATTGCTCCTGGTAGGAACCGCAGTTGCACTCGTCGCAGATCTGGACGACGTCGGCAGGCTGGACGCACGAGTCGCCGAAGACGCACATCCGGTCGCTTTCTCGCATAAGACGGGGCGATCGCGATGCCGGCCTGCTTGCGACAGAAGATCAGTACAAGTTGGTGGCGGGTTCATGAGTGTTCCGGTATGGAGTGCAATGGAATTGACGGCCTGTCACCTCGCAGCAATAGCTGAAAGAACTTTCTTCACTTTAATCACAGTTCAGATGTATTCATCATCATCTGAATCCGACCAGTCAAACACCGTCTCGACCGCCCCAGGCGCCTCCCTGGTAACATCGACGTGCTCGCTCCCCTTCGACCCGGCAAACACGACAACCTTCGTAACCTGCTTCTCCACAGCGTTGTGGCCCCGCGACGGCATCCTGCTCGACGTAATCCTGCTGTTCCCCCCGTTCGCCGCTCCGACGCCAATTCCTTCCAACGCTCTGCTGCCCCCGACGGTCGTCCCCGCCGTATGCAACAATCCCCGCCTTCCCCTCTGGAACAACGACGACCCGCCGAGAGCACCGGCACCCGGTTCCGCCACGGGTACATCCTCCAGTAGGCCGGGAAGCCGCGCGACGCCATCCGACACGACCCTCGCCCGCTCCGCCGCCATCGCCTGCCTTCGCCTCGCGCTCTGCCCCTTCTCCCTCTGCTCGGCCTGCACCACGCGATCGATCCTCAGCTGAAGCAGGTCCTCCCGTACCTGCTGCTCCCTCACCAGCTCGCGGTTTTCCTTTTCCAGCGCGTCCTTCCTCGCGATGTACTCTTGCGTCACCTTGATGCATCGCCGAAGCTCCTTCTCCAGCTTCCGGTTCTCGGCCTCGAGCGCCGTCGTGTGATCCGAGAGGTACTTTGCCGCTTTCGCCTGGGCGGCGTTTTCCATCTCCTGGATCTTAATGTCCGCCTCGCGTTGCAGCTTTATCCGGACCTCGAGGAGGCTGCGCTCGAGGTCGGATACTGACTGCGCGTGCTTCACGTCCGCTTCTTCCATCTCCTTTTTGATCTTGGCAATCTCGGCTTCATGCCGCGACCTCTTCACCTGTTGCATCCATTAGGACGCGTTCAGACAAGGTAAACAAACCATAACATCGGTGAGCTGCGTAATCTCCATTTGCTTGTCGTTGAGCTTTACTTCCAGCTCCATCGTGAGAAGCTTTAACTCTGCCAGGCTTAGCGCAATGATTCGATTTCAGACACACCTTCGATCTTCTTCCGATTTTCCTCGTGCTTTTGAGCCTTCCGCTCCTGATAAAGCTCGATCTCCCGCTTCTGCATTTCGACAAGCTTGTCGATCGACGACTGCTTATCTGACCGCTTTCCCTGCAGATATGCGATGTACTCGGCCTGTTACAGCCTTTAGTGTTCGTCGTCCAAATATATGCCACACACCGTATCCTTCTGCGTCGTTTCAATCTCATTCCGATACCACTCATTCTCGTTCTTGCTGTAAGAAAACCCGGCATTAGTTTCAAGACTCGACATTAGCTTAGGTGAACTCACTAATGGTGACATTTCCGCTTGTATTCCTCCAGATCCTTCTCCAACGCCTCGAGCCTTCATGTACAAAAGCTCATCAGCCCCAAGAGCGCAGCATCCTACACACCCACCGCTTCTTCAACAGCGCCTCATCCAGCTCCTCGATCTTCAGCTCGCCTCCCGAGGCTGTCCCCGGGTTGTTCGTCGAGCCCTTGGTCCCCTTCTTCTTTGCGATGAGCTGCTTGACGACCGGGTGGGCGCCCAGGCCGCTGGGCGGGTGCTTCTTCTTCTTTGCCCGTGCCCGCTCATCAAGGATCTCGGTCGGGCCGTAGTCGTCGAACCTGGACTTGATCTGGTGGAGCGTCTCCTGGTCGAGGATCTCCTCCCGGCTCGCGCCGGCGTCGCCGGTCTTCCATATGGGGTTCTTGGCTTGTAGGGAAGCCATCTAACATGCGGCGGGGTCCGAATTTTCAACCGCGCATACACACCACGTTGAGCGAGATCTCGAACCATTGAAGCTATAAGTGTAGGTACGAGTATGTGATTCAACGGCACTACGGTGGATAGTCGTTGCGTTCAAATATTTGCCGAGTCGCTGAGAAGAATGCTCTCCCGCATCCGCTGGATCTGCAAATACTCCCCCAGTGATCGCGTTCTTGTTGCCCTTTGGCTCTCCGGGAAGTGAATGGCCTTCAGGTGTCCAACAGTTACGAAGGTGCCCAGCTTTGACCAGAGGAAACAGAAATGTGTCATTCGCTGATCATCGAATTCGGCCGCAAATATCAGGTTATTCTTACTACAAGTCGACAGCAGCGAGACATACAGCGGATTTC
>JADGJL010000037.1:44767-62612 GCA_027600665.1 Irineochytrium annulatum
GCCATAGATTTCTATTCGTACCATTGTGTCCGACTTGCCGTGTGTGTTGACCTCCTTGCTCCGTGCGTGAGCGAACAGCTGAACCCGCACGAGCGGGCGGAGGAACCGCGCTTGGTGGCCGCCCACTCGCCTCCGAAAGGTCGCCGCCCCAAGTCTTTGGTCGGCCCACGCGAGATCCCATCGCTCAATCATCATGTAAGGAGCCTTTGCCCTTATTCTTCAGCGTCCCCACGACTGAATCTTGCTCGAATAATTAGCATGCTCCTCGATGAACATTTACTTGGCTGCGTCATCAGCCAAATCAGTCCGCACAGCCCCGGCGGCAGATTCGCTCTTTACGCTTGCATGTTGACGTCGACGTCCACCTTCCGAGCATCAGCGCCGATTCTCTGGTCCACCCACGCCGTGCTCGACATCTTCGCCGGCATTCGCGCGCTTGAGAAAATCGTAAAGATATCGGACGACGTGCTGCAGGACCTTGCTCTAGACAGGCTCGTGACGGATAAGAAGGCCGGGTCGCGGGCGTGGAGATGGAAGGCTTATTTGCGATGCGTGAAAAAAATTCACTGCTTTCTGCCGAAAGCTGACAATGACGAGGAAGTACAAGCGCAGTCGACGATCCGCTTGGGGCCATTCCTATCGGCAGGCATCGATGTGATACGTCTTACACAACCACCGGAAGCTGATTTCACGGCGGAAACAAATGCTCTTACAACGACTGGATCGAGTGGTTGCTCAATAAGCGTGTTCGAGCGTCGACAACAACTCTGTCGGAACTCAGTCTCGATAACGTTCCCGACGAGGAGATTGATCGCTTTCTAGCTTATCCTGTCAAACATTTGGTGGTCGGGGAACACGCGGCCGCATCTCAAATTCTCCCGAAGTGCAAAGAGGGCCTCAAATCTCTGATTCTTGGGTCCAAAATGTGGCTCTATGATAACTTGACTTCCGAGGATGTGGAGGCGATTATCAGATACGCCGAGTCATCAAAGAAACCGTTCAACGTTCAGTACCATGCGCTCTCGCTCCCCGAATGGGCACCTAATTGCTGGCCTCCCAAAATAACATCGCTACATGTCGAAGCATTGGACTCAGCCGCAATCCCTGGTCTCCTTGACATGATGCTCGCCAATAAATCCGCCCTGAAGAAATTGATGTTGTGGTTCGAACACGACTGCGAGCTGCCCCCGGCGATTTTTAGTTCCATTTACTCTCTGTCGCAATTAACGGACCTGGACCTCGGTTTTCCGGAGACGCTTGACCAAGGGGTCCTTTCAAGCGTCATTTCCGAATTACGGAACATACGGAAGCTAAGGCTTTGCTTTTTCTCGCCTCAAGGAACTTTCACAATCAATGAAATTACGGGATTACCGTATCTACGCGAACTCGACATTTTAGGGGAAGCGTCCAATGTTGCTGTTAGCTTTGCGGTCCAACTTCGGACTTTAACCATTGAGAGCGGCATCCTGGTTGTGAACTCTCGAGCTTTGGCGTGGTCGGGATTGCCAAATCTGGAAGAGATTTATCTGACGAATACAGACGTGATCACTACCGAGGGCAAGTCGTTTGAAGTTCGACTCGACGAGATGCTCCTGGATAGCGCTGTGAGCCCAGCTTTATCTGTTGTGAAGTGGAAGAACCGAGGACAGCGGCGAGTTCTTAGGGATTGGAAGGCTGGATGTAGAAGCCGCCAGCTCTTTCCCTGAAGGCCGGAATTATCATAGGAAGTGAGGACGAGTCACTAGGCTGTGGCTCCCCTGGCTTCGGTTCGTACGTCATCACTTTGCACCTGTATTTAAACCGTTTGTACTTGGTTCGCTTAAAAGTTCTTCACTTGTTGCTATTGCCTTGAAGCGTTCGGGAACATTGCTGTTGTCAACATGATGTACGGATTTTCCTTTTAGCGACTGAAGGAAACCTGCTCTTCGTATGTTGTTTCTATCTCTTTGATCGTTCTTTATGTCTTTCGCCTTGGAAGATATATTTGGCTGGACTTCGAGATGTTATTGTAGCCTGCTATCCTCTTTGTGTGCATATACTTCTTTGTTGATGTACCAATTGCTTGCAGCCCGTACAAAATGAGTAATGACTGCCGGGTGAGGCGATATTTGATGTTTATTGATATACAGTGCAAAATGATGAATGCGAAAGCAAAAAGCCGAAGTATATGGTACTGTTGTTTCCGAAGTGGCATGCAAACGAGATCGAAAAATCTATAACTTAGAATCTCGTAAAAAGAGTAGGGATATGCAATGGAGACATCCAGGGCCTCAAAGAAATAAGAGCAACAACCGCAATCAGTGTCATTTACACATCGACCATTCAGTCCCTGCGCAGCACCGCGCCACCCTCACCACCAACGTGTTCGCGCTCCTCCTCCAGCAGCTCCATCATCACCGTATCCGCGTCCGAATCTGCCCGCTCTTCCTCATATTCGTTCTCCTTCTCCTCCTCCAGCGCCATGCCCCAGTTAGACTCCCCCGCGGCCCTAAACTCCTCCAGCGCGTCCATCATCTCCTCCAGCGCCTTGATGTGATCGCCCCACCTGTCCTCCTTCGACCCACCGCTCTCGCCGCCAACGGACCCGCGCCTCGGCCCGCTGCCACCGGAATTCCTGCTTTCGTCCCCGAGAGACTCGGGTGTCTGACGACCCGCGCCACCGGCTGATCCCGCGCTCGCGACAGACGCGCGGCGGGTCCCCGAGCCGAAGGAGCCGTGACGCTGGCCAGACACCCCGACGCCCTCGATGGTTGCGGCCGGGAGGACCGTGGACGAGGGCGGAGGCGTCAGCGCGGGCGAATGCGACGGCACGGCCGGGTTGCAGTTGAGCGAGTTGGTGCGAGTTGGGAAAAGGATGGCGTGCGTGACGGCCTTGGTCGGCGTCGGTTGGAGCAGCGCCGTCGTAACGTCCGCGTCGTAAGGGGTGGCGGCCGGTGCGGCCTGGACACCGACGCTAGAAGTCCGAGTCTCCTTTACCGCCGCAAGGTCCTCCATCATCGCGGGCGCGGACGGTTCTTCGGCCGCTGGCGCGACAGGCCGTATCCCCAAAAGAGGCGGCGTCGTCGGCCTCGGCAGACTTAACGTCCTGGGCCTTAGCGATCCCGACACCGGCGTCACGAGCCCCTGCGACGGCGCGGGGGTTGTCGGCCTGGGCATTCTGCTCAACGGTGGCGTCGGCGGCCTCTCGGCCAGCTTTGCCAGCGGCGCCCTCGACGGCGCGGGGCTCGGCAGCGTCCTCTTCGCCTGGCTCATGTCGGGCGGCGTCACCGGCTGCACTGCGGACGTCTTCAGGATGGACTGCGGCGGGGTCATCTCCCCAGCGCGGGGTGATCCAAACAGCGTGCTCCGCCTTCGCATCACGCCAAGCTCGGTCATGACGACTTCGGCCGATTGGGCTACGGCGGCCGCGGACCCGCCCGACGCCCGCCAGGCCGCGTAAATCAAATCCCGCTTCGACCGCGTGCCTCCCTCCAAAGGATCACCCAACGGCCTAGGGAACAACACGCCTTCGCGGGGCGGCGGCGGCGCGAGGACATGCGCCACCGGCGCGGCCGACAGCGCGGGAGTCTGCCCCGTCATAATTGGCGTCAGCGCTCCGGCGGCTCCGAACTCAGATCGTCTCCTGCCTCGCCGTCGGATGGCCTCGGAGGCGCCGGTCAGGATTTTTATCTGATGGTGTGGCGAGAGCTCGCCATGGGCCGTCATGAGAGTCAAGTTTGGGTCGACCTGTCTCAACGCACTGGAGCCGCCGCCGCTGCTGCCGGGACCGATTCCCATGAGGGAGGACCTGCGGGGCAGGAGAGCGGGTGATTTGGCGCCAGTGGTCGCCGGACGGCCACCCGATTGGCCCTGTGCGGCGTCCGAGCTCACAATCGGCGATGGTGGCGGGACGGGCATGGTATTCCCGTTCACGGACCTGGCGAGCGGCTGTTGATTCGACGATGACGACATCATGGAGGCCGGGAGGGAGGGTCGACGGCGCATGCTGGCCGACGGGTCGTGATATGGAAGATTTCGGACAGCCGAGTTGGGTGACGGCGAGGCGACCGACGAGTCCGACGTGCGTCGGCGGGCGGCCGTCATCCATGCGGGGAGGAAGGATAGGCCGGATGACGTGGACGCGTGGATGCCGGACGACGGAGACGAAGGGTGAGGTGACGCACTGCTGGCTGTTGCCGAGACCGAAGGCGCTGGAGAAGACGAGGCAGACGTGCGCGCGACAGCAAGGTTGTTCGCGTGGGCTTCGAGCTGATGACGGCCTTGAAAGACGAGGTCCGCGTCGGCGGGGCGGGCGAGCTGGATGTGAGGGAGATCGTCCTCCTTTTCCTCGGGGGCATCCTCGTGGCGCTCCAAGTCGTCCGGGTTG
This sequence comes from Irineochytrium annulatum, assembly GCA_027600665.1. Taxonomy (NCBI): domain Eukaryota; kingdom Fungi; phylum Chytridiomycota; class Chytridiomycetes; order Chytridiales; family Chytridiaceae; genus Irineochytrium; species Irineochytrium annulatum. The sequence goes on from JADGJL010000037.1 coordinate 49,134, forward strand.
TTGCCGCGCGTCATTGCTGTGGTGCCCGACGAGTGCGTTGACACGGTGGATGGACGGCGGGAGAAGGCCTTCGCAACAGCTTTACGGCTCCGAGCTTGCGTCATGAGCACAAGTGTACGGAAGCAGTGCTCAACCGATCGCGGCGCCTTGGCCGTGGTCTCGACGTAGGCGACCTTGATAATGGACGCAAATCTAATGCAGTAAAATTAGAAAAAAATTTCCCGCTACATCTTGTACTCACTCCTGCCCCTTCTCGCAAGCCACTTGCCGACGCCGTATTCTAAAAACAGTCATGTTAGACAGTAACCATGCACCCCGGTGCATGTGAAAAAAGACTAACGTGCCAATCCGGTCAACTTGGTTGCCCACAAGCAGGCAAGGAAACTTAAGGGTCTTCTTCGCTATCGCGGTCATCTTCCAAAACCCCCATACGGCATCGAACGAGCTGCGGTCGGCGACGTCGAAGCAGATCATGATCGCGTCGGCGGCGGCAACGGCTGCCGTTCTTGCTAAGGAGAGTGCCTCCATGCCGCCAACCTAAAGAGTATCCAACAGTTAGGGTACTTGACACGCGCTTATGGGGGGGAAAAATAAATTAAGCAACGTTGGCCAGTGCCACAGTGACGTAGTGTTTGTTCGGAGGATGCTAAGGTCAGTATCATACCTCCAAAATGGTCACCAGTACCCTCTGCCTCGATACCCTCCTCATCTCTTCCCTTAGCGCGGGATCCTCCTCAGCGAAGCCTCCTCTATCGTCAGTGGCACCCGACTCCGAACCCGTCCGCGGAGAGACGAGTCCGGGGCTTGTTGTCGCACTTAACGGCGAGAAGGCCGACGCGGGCGGTGGGACGAGGTCGACAAGCGGGCTAGCGTAGTCCTGTGAGGCGGGAAGGATATACTGGAACGTCCTGTGCATCGCGGGGCGATAATCAGACCGCGGTATCCGCTGCCCAACTTATGGCTGGGACTGACCTCGACTCCTCTACCGTAGGCTCGTACGGACCGATGGGTGCGTCCGTCGCGGTCAGGGATAATGGTGCGGCGGGGTGGCTGGCAGGGGAATGGCGGCCGGCACCGAGGAAGGTCGCGACGAGCTCGGACTTCCCGCTTCCTGAGGCGCCCTGAAGAAGGATTTAGTCGCCTCGCATCACATCAGGGCGCTTCGGGTGGGAGCGGCGTGGATTGAGGTCGAACTTAACAATCAGGACGATCGACATGTGGGTTACGAAGCCATTCTCGTCCAGCAGAAGGACCATCCTCGCATCAGACCTCCCGCGAACCGGATGATGTTGTGGGGGCAGCCGTGAACGCGGGCGGCGCGGATCTGCTGCGCGTCCGACTTCAAATTTGACAAACGTCCGGATGCATGCACAGATCATTGGGTAAAAAGAACGACAAATCCAGTCACGCGTGCGGTGTTATGCCTCGCAACTCGCAGTAGAAATACTCTATTTTTCAGTCAAGAACTTCTCGTATCCTTCCCTGCTTCCATCCTTTCAGCACTCGACCCAGCACACAGCAGTTCCATCGCGCGTCAAATTTTACCAAGAGGAGCCGCATCGTCCACCTTACTGTTGCCCGCCGCCTCAGCACCTCAGGCCGCATCAGTCGTTCCGACCTCACGCCATGCCGATTCACATCCCGGACGACGTCGTGCGGCTTATTATGGACCGCCTCGACCCGATCGACATCCTCGATCGCCGCGCGCTCATCGCCTGCATCCGCGCCTCCGGCTCCCTCCTGCCTCACGCCGCCGCCGTTCTGTGGTCAACGGCCGAGCTGCACGTCGACGGGTCCGTGCGCAGGAAGGACATCGGGCGCGGCGCGTCGGAGCGCGACCTGAACATCGACGGCACGATCCGACGCAGGCCCTCCGTGTTCGCCGAGCCGCCAAGGCCGGTGACGATGGTTGATGGCGTCGCTTTGGGGGTATCGGTCGCGGATCGGGGCAGAAGGAAGCACGGGGGTGGTGGGGGGAATGGTCGCGCCGCGTGGCGCTGGAGGGCGTACCTTAACGCCGTGCGGAGGCTCATCGTCGTCCTGCATTCGTCGAGTGCGTGGACGGCCGGTGGCGCGATGGACGCGGCCGTGATGGGGCCCTGGCTGCGACGTCTTGACGAGATCGTGGTAGATACCGGTGACGACATGGCCCCGGCCAACGGGTGGGCGACCTGGCTCACCGGCCGTTGGGCCGACGGGGAGGTGCCTGACACGCTTAAACTGGTCGACACCTCACTAACGATGGCACAAGAGCTCGCGAGTCACCGGGTCGTGACCAAGCTTTGGCTGGAAGTCAGGAGAGGTTATAAGCCTTACTACCTTCGGGAGCTCTTCTCCTCGATCGGTCACGGCTTGGAAGCCATTCAAATCGGGTCAGGCGGTGACGGTAGACTGAGGGGCCGCTCGACTGCAAAAGGCGCAGTGCGTTGCCTGGAGACGTATGCCCATTCTCATCAGGCTACGTTGCGCCGCGTAGATCTGTATACACACACACTGCTGCCTATCTCAGAGAATGTTCCAATGGTCTACATCGATCAACAAACTGATCATATTGACCTTGAGAACTCCGAGGTCGTGTTGCATAAGAAGACCCTTCGCGCCTTGGCACTCACGGCAATCCCTATTCCTGATCGTTTCAATAACCTCGCCGAACTGCAAAACGTCGAAGTCTTAGCTGTCGCCACAATCGAGAGCGATAACGGGCTGTTAGCTAATGAAGTGGCACGGATGGCTTCGTTACGGCATCTGCACCTGCACATTAAGGATGTTCGTGGTAGCTCCCGCATGCTGATTTCGTTGCGCCACCTGGTTGGGCTGGAATTGTTGGATTTGCGAATCACGACGAAACAGGATGTTAATTTTGATGAGCTCATCAAAGCACTACCCCGCCTCGATACCCTGATCCTCTCTGTTATTCCGTGGCGCTACTTGGGAAACTGCACAGTTACTTTCTCGACGAATCTGAAGTGTCTAAAGCTCGCAAATGTTAAGCTCATTGTAGATAGGGAGGCTCTGATTCCAGGTGTCGTCAATCTAGAACACTTAACAATGGCCAAAACCGAGGACTATGGTTCGTCTGCACTGGTGGTGGACTTGGTTGGTGGCGATTTTGAGAAGAGATTTGCACTGTTACTGCAAAAGAAAAATATTGCGCCCCGGTTCCAGCAACTTAAAATTCCAAAAAGCAGAGAGTTCTCCATTTTGAAGTCGTGACAATAAATTCAAAAATTAAAAAAAAAAATATGCTAAATAAAACTGGCAATTTGCTTAACCCAGAGTATACCATCTCTTCCTATACTAATACACCCTTCTTCATCGCGTAGTGACCCGCCATCGCAAATGGCCTTCTTAGCACCGTAGTCCTCTAAAATCGATGTCGAGATTTCCTTTGCAGGCAACTCCATCCGGCCAGCTTGTCACCACATCACGTGGGCACAACCCATCGACTAACTCCCGACGCAGATGCTGGGCGTACCCAATCGTCCCCTTATTCGGGAGCGCGTCTCGGCGACACCCCTTTTCATGGTCGTGCCGGCTCCAGAGCCCCAATGTCGAGATAGGTCTTGCTGCGAGTCAGCTTGTAGCGGCGTCTCCCCTTCCTCATGTCGAACCCAACCGCACAATCCACCAAGCGCCAAAGCCGCTGCCATATGCGGCCGTCCCGGTGCATTGCAGGTCCAAGCAAAACAAGACTCAGGCTGGCGTCCTCGCGTTCGCGTCCAGCCGGGTCCGTAGTATACCGTTTGCCATAACGCGTAAGGTGCGATACGGCCCAAACCCCATGGCGCGACACAGCTGCCAGCATACCGGGAGGTCATGCCGCCTGCATGCCCCAAACAAGAGAGATCAGCTGTCCACCCAGCTCGCGTCCTCGGACATCACGTTCCCCCTCGCTCCCGATCCTGAGAGTACAATCGCTTTCGCGTGAACGGATCAAGACCTTGAACGCGTCCGCGAAGGGGGGCGGGTGCAGATCGACGCGCTGTTCAAGGAGCAGCCCATAACTCCTGTCGCGCGGTGAAAGACGGCTCTCGTCAATCTTGTCGTTGACATCGTCCGTCGTCCAAGTCCGCCTTGAGTGAAATTCAACAGCAGAGGCTTGTTCAAGTCATCGACGGCTTGAAGATCACTCCAATCACAAAATACCATCCGTCCGAACTCTCGAACGCGTACAACTTCGATTTTTCGAGTCGACTACAAAAGGGCGGCCAGCGACGCTCGCTCCCCCCTCCGTCCATCAACAGCCGCTCGCTTCGCAACCTCGCAACCGTTTCTTCTCACACTTCAACCACCGCCGCCAACTCCAATATGGCCCGCACGAAGCAAACCGCCCGCAAGTCGACTGGTGGCAAGGCGCCGCGTAAGCAGCTCGCCACCAAGGCCGCCCGCAAGTCCGCGCCCGCGACCGGCGGTGTGAAGAAGCCACACCGATACCGCCCGGGGACCGTCGCCCTTCGCGAGATCCGTCGCTACCAGGTGATTTATTCCGCGTTTCCCGCATTCTTTCGATCCCGCTTCTAACCCCCCATCGTTGAACTCGACAGAAATCGACGGAGCTCCTCATCCGCAAGCTCCCGTTTCAGCGCCTCGTCCGTGAGATTGCTCAGGACTTCAAGACCGACCTCCGCTTCCAGTCCTCGGCCATCGGCGCGCTCCAGGAGGCCTCGGAGGCTTATCTCGTTGGATTGTTCGAAGACACGTTAGTATTGGAGCATTTATTCTTCTGCTTTACCGAAGGACGTCATCTGACTTTCTTGCTTTCGTGCTTTCGCGTCCACTCTCTAAAATAGGAACTTGGCTGCCATTCACGCCAAGCGGGTCACTATCCAGCCCAAGGACATCCAGCTCGCGCGCCGGCTTCGTGGCGAGCGCTCTTAAAATCGTTGTGGAGGGATATATCGGAAATATGAGTTATACATGTACATCACTTGCTGCGTTATCAATTATTTATCACGAATAAACTACATTGCAAAATACTCTCCGGTTCCTGTTTTCATACTCTTTTGCGGTTTTTGTTGGTGAAGAGTTGAAAAAGGGATCGCAAGGATGGCGTTGAAAGGCGTTGTTGGAGACATGTCTTTTTGACATCTGATGTTAGTGGAAGCATGCCAATCACACGAGCATTAAACGCCTCCCGTCCGCATTTATGCTCCTCGCGAGGCGCCTCGCCCTCCTTTGTCAACTTTCGTTCCGCTCTTTTCCACCGTCAGACCAACGTCCGAGCCACCAGCCATGCGCGCCGCCGTCGCTTCCCTCCTCGTGCTCCTCCTCCCGGCCCTCATCCCAGCCCAGCAGGTCGTCACCTCGACCTCCTCCGCCACCGCCAGCTCCACTTCAGCGTCCACGGCCACCCAACTCACTGTCACGGTCACGGCCGACCTGCCCGCGACCGCCCCGCCCTCCCGTGCCAGCGGCGCCGCCCCCGGTGCGACGGCCACGGCCGGCGCCTTCGACATCTCGGCCCTCACCGGGTGCGCGCTGGGTTGCGTCGGGAAGGTTCCCGGCGCGCTGGAGGCGCTCCTGACGGCTTCGGGCCTACAGGCCGTCTGCACGGACGCGACGGTGGCAAGCACGATCCAGACGTGCGCTACGACCTGCAACAGCTCGGCGGTGAGTTTCCTTTAAGGAGGGCGGAGCAAAAGGACTCAGAGAGTTTTTGGGAGGTTCGATAACGAACGGTGGAGATGTGGGACCCTGTGGTTGCGGATGGAATACTATTAGATCACGGGAGGCATGACGCCTAGAATGATGAGCATGCTGGGGCCGAAGGCATCGTGGGGATAAGGAACGACATCCTTTCGGTATAACGCGACACCCGCGCCGGTTTTCGCGTCCTCATTAACATCTTCGTTTTTTTTACCTCTGTATCGCTTTTCCTCCTTTACACTAACAACACACTGCAATCATGATTCAAACAGCTGAACAGCCTGGCCAATGAGTGCTCCCTCATCGCCCCCGTTTCACCGAACAACGTCGCCGCGACCAGGGCGCCATCGAGCGCCGCCCAGAAGCCCGGGATGACGATCATGGCGATGCATGGCGGGTGGATGGCCTTCTTGACCGGCGGCTGGACGTGGGTGATCGCTTTGGGGGTGACGATGGTAGTCGGGAGGCTTGCTATGTGAGAGGGGACGGTCGTCATGCGGAAGTATCAGATGTCCTCGAAGCGCACAATAAAATAATAGTTATTGTGCCGGTTTGTCGTTGTTAGCTTAATTCTGCATGTGAATATCTGAGCAATGATTTTTAACACAAGTATCCTTCTTTCTAAATATTGATCATTTTAAAATATCTGATATATTAACTCGAGCTAAATCGTATCGTCTAAATGAATATTGGACTAGAACGGAACTGGGAGGGGTTTGGGGAAATGTCCGAGTACGTAGAAGCAGCGGGCCGACGTACGCGAAGGTGTATCGAGCAAACTTGGCGCGCGAGCAAAGGGGAGATATACCTCAAATAGGATTCACAAGTTTTTGAATACAATGGCCAAAACGAAAAGATCTTCGCACCCCAAACAACCTTACGAAAAATGTGTCTTCCTACCTCGGAGCTACTGGTAGCTCCCATAACCGCCCGTCAGCGGCGCGGCGGACCCGGCTGAAGATCCATACCCATACCCATTCGCGCCCTGCCTCGGCGGCGCTTGCATCTGCGGCTGCTGGCCACCACGCCCAGCGCCCCCATAAGCCGCAACCCCACCGGTGCCCGCACCGGATCCCATCGTAGACGCCTGCTCCGTCGGCGGATACCTGCCGCTTGACGACGCGGACGCGGACGACATCGTCGGTTGCTGCTGCTCCTGCGCGTACTGGTTCAGGGTGATGCTGGGCCCAAGGCTCGGATGCTGCAGCGCCCCGCCGCCACCGCTCCGCATCTGGATGTACGTGCCGTCGCTCCCTTGTCGCTCGAAGTCCAGGCTCGTGATGGTGTTCAAGCTGGTGATGGCGTTCGACTCTCCGGCCCTGCCGCCGTTAGTCGCGATGGCGCGCTTGTCGACGCCCCCGCGGAGGACCGTGTTGGTGGGCAACGAGGCACCGACGGTGGAGGACGATGAGGGCGCGACGTTGAAGTCCTTGAATTTGAGGCGGCGGTAGAGCTTGCGGTCCTTCAGGAGGAAGATCATGACAAAGTCGACGACGAGCGTCGTGAGGGACAGAAGGGTGAATCCGCCGACGATAGAGAGGAGGAGCGACTGGAGGTCGAACTGGCCGATGGTGCCGGCCTGCTCGAAGATAATGCGGATGCCGTGACGGTCGAGGTAGGAGATACTGCCGTCCGGGTTGTCTGATATTTGGGACGGAAGATAACTTTAATGTGATGCAGAACGGAGTAAATGGTCGGGTTGGTGATACTCACAAACTTTCTCAGTAACTTTATAACTATCGTCGTTGACGACGGTCGGGACGTAGTAGTACTTGAGTTTCGCGACATTACCAAACGTCTTCGAGTTATCATAAATCACGGGGACGGAGATGACCATGCCCGTACTCCTCCAAGGCTCCCCCGGGTTGGCCGTAGCGGACGTGCTCAAGTCGTCCAGGTAAGCCCTCTGGCTCCCGCACTGGGCGTTGGCAATCAGCTGTGAGAGGGGCACGATGTCCAGGGGTGTCCCGTACGTGGCGTTTGAAGTCTTGCGGTAGTCGGCGTCGAAGGTGATGTTGAATTTCTTGAGGTCGCAGTTCTCGACGAGGTGGCCCGTCATGTCGAGCTCCGTATTTAAATTCAAGGCCTTGGTGAAGAGGCCGGTCGAATACTGCGCGCGGACAGAGTGGTCAATGAGGAGGGTGGCGGAGTCGATGCTGTCATCCCGCCACATTAGAGACTGTTCGAGCAAGCCAAAAGGATTAAGACTCACTCTGCGATGTAATGTGTTAGCGTTCGGTTCTTGAGGGAGGGGTCATGCACGTCCGGCGGTTTGCAAACCTCCGACGTCGGCGCCTGGTAATTGCATCCGGGCGGTGGAGGAAGAGTCGTAACATTCTTAACGCGGGTAGTGATGAAGATGGAGTCCAGCTCGCCTTGGTACGGGTACGTCGCCTGCTCCGCCGACCAAAAGAGACACCCGTTCCTGTTATTCGGGAGCTGATTGTCGTCGCAGTTGAAGACGTTGGGGATGGGGGGGTTTGCTCGCGAGTCCTCCAGCGTCGTGCGGACGGATCCGGCGATTGGCGGCGCCTCCTTCAAGTATGCCTCGTTGACGATGATGTTGAAGAGGATGTACGCGATTGTCAAGACGATGGTAAGGTAGTGGATGACACCAAGCTTCCAGTCATTGATCCGAGCGATGGCGACGGTGTGATATGAGAAGACCTCGCCCAGCTTTTGATTGCCGAGGTTTTTCACGACGTTAGACCATGCGGCGCCTGAAATAGGAACGACAAAGGTTTAGAAAACAGATCACGTAAATATTAGCATGTTAAAATGAAGTGGGAAGGTTACAAGGAACAGGATAACGAGAAATCGGCGAAGTAAACAAGATGACGGGCTAAGCAAAAGGTGTGACGTCTATTTAACGCCGCGACGACAAGCCATAGGCCCGCCGCCGTCATCGTAGCCATCGCCCTGCAACGGGCGCCGTCGGGAGCACTCCGTCGACCCAAGAATCCCTCAGATGCTCCGACGCCAACATTTTCCAAACCCTCGGCCTCCGCGCGAAGTACGGCCCGTGCCATCTCGCGCCATCCATGTGGAAGACCCCGCTGCCAGTGACGAAGATCTCACCCATGTCTGCGGCTCAGAGGCTCAGATAGAGGGTAACCGGATGACGAGGTACGGATGTCAAGTTGCGGGATCGGGGGACGACGGGGATGGCGGTCCAGGGCGGGTGATGGGTGATGATGAGCGACTTGAAAATGAGACTTGAGGCTAACACCAAACAGGCTGTCAAGACGCACTGTGCACGCATGCTGCCCGTAGTGCCCGATTGTCAATCCAACGATTTTATCAAAACTGCTACCATTCTTCTAGTATTTTTTTCTTTTTTTTTTTTTGTCAAGAATGATAAAGTAGTTTTATTTAAAACCAAATTATTTTTTGCAATCAAATATTCTTGTATTTGTTGTGGTGCGGATTATTATTATATATATATATGGGTGTGCACGCGACGGTCGGAGCCTTAGTACCGAATCACGCAATATAAAAAATAGGCACGCGAGAAAAGTACTAAGTAATAGGATTGCAAAGGGGCTAAGCTGGTCCAACTCAGCTTACTCAGTCGATGCACTTGTTCTCTCGGTCCCCCCACACCTTCTGCACCGTCCAGACGTTCCCATCCCCGCCAACGACGGACCCCTTCTGCCATTGGCAATAATCCGCCACCTCGTCCCCGTCATTGCTCCACGCCACCGCGTCATTCGCAGGATCCGTGATGCTTTCCGCCAACTCATGCGACGCCATCATAAAGAGGTTATCCAGATCTTCAACGGCGCCATCGTCCGCCGCACCGCCCCCGCACGCGCACCCGGGAATATACGGATCCGGGAAAACCGCGTACATGACGCGGTACTTTTTGCCGTGGTGCTTGACTGTCATGGACGAGTGGTAGCCGCAGAAGCCGACACAGCTACGGAGGCCGCGGTACGTGACGGCGGTATACGCCGGGGATAGGTGGATCGGGTGGTAGGCGTTGGGGACGGTGTACTTGATGAGGTTGCGGTCGACGAGGGATTGGATGTAGGGCTGTACGTCGACGGCGTCGTCGATGATCTTGGTGGTAGGCAGCGCGTGCGCGGGGGATTCAATGTAGGGCTGGGAGAAGGTACCGCGGGTTATAGGGCCATATTGGGATACTCGAAAATAAGCGAGTTAGTGGCATATTAAAAAGGAAAGAAGGGGACTTACGGGTGTCGATGTAGGAGCTGTTGACGACGGCGGCGTAGAAGCGATTGAGTTGGGCCATCGCAGGCACTTCACCGTGATATATAGGAGTGATCATGACCTTCTCCATTACCGGGCCGCCGTGATTCGTTACCATCGGCGCGAATGATGGCGTCGTGATCATGGTGGTGGTCGCGGTAGCGCTTGAGACCACCGTTGAGGTGCTTGCAGCGGAGCCGGCGGCAACTGTCGGTAGGGTCGCTGTGGAAGCAACTAGGGATATGTTCGACTGTTCCGACTCTGTCAACAGCGCTGGCACGTCAGCCCGCACGTCAGCCAGCTCCTCTTTCGGCACAGGCGACCCCAACCCAGGTGACAGCGCTTTCAGCCCAGCCATGACCAGTCTATTCGGTGACAACGGCACGGCCGGCGGCCGGCGGAGCGGGGACGGCGACGACCGATGCACTTGTTGCGAGGATGGTGGTTATGACGGCCAGTCGGTGGACCATATTTTCCTGCCCTGCATGCGGTCTGAGATGAGGCCAAGATTGCACTGGGCATTGACGAGACACCGCGGTGTAAACATGTGTTGAAAATTTGGAGCAACTGCCAATGTTGAACTATCAGTTAAACTGCTTACCTCCGTAAATATTAAAAAAAAAACATCTTTGTTCAATACCCTTTTCAGACAACAAAAAATCAAAATTAAGAGAAAAAAAAAGAGAAATAAACGCTTGTTTTCGGATCTCTGTTAATGTTGCTTGATGCTGGAGGCAATATATGGTGGTGAAGTCGTGCATTGAGAAGAGGTATGCTACTTTGACAACATCTCTTCCTTTCATCGCGGCGGGACCCTCCAAGAAGACGCAGGTGGCCTCGGTCACCTGTTCGTCGCGGTGAACGGTTCTTGTCCCTGACTTCCGCCCGAACATCGTCAGCGTGAAAATCATCGGCCTGCGGGAAGTGCCTTTGTTCTCAATCGCGTCCTTCCGCACTTCACGCGGCCACCTACTCGAACCATCACTCCTACCCGCTTATCGGTCGTATCTCCGGCAAGCATGGGTGAGTGCCCGCGCAAACTGGCGTGTCGCCGAGGGGTGACGACGAGGGGGGGTGGAGGACAGTTCGAGTTGGGAAGCCCGACGCGTGCGATTACGTGGACGTGGAGGAACAATAGGACTGGACTTGAAGGCGTGATCGAGGGCAGACGAGACGGTGAAGACGCGGAGAGACTGGATCTCGCGCCGCCTTCTGAACACGCGTTGCGGGTTGATATATCTAATGGCTTTCTATCTTGTCTTTCGTGATAGCAACCTGGTGGCAAGATGTTAGGCGGCAACTCAGCACCTTGACATTGGGCGAAGTGTTCGCGTATCACACAGTCGCCGTAGCTAGGATCAACGACTGGAAGGTGAAGATTTATTCAATGAAGCGCCGCTTTTTGACCGTTCCCTGGGTGAAAAAGCTTGGCCTCATCCACTATATCACCATCACCTTGACAGTCTGCTACATCATGTTCCAGCTTATTTTTTACGAGGGGTACTTGCTTCAGTCCCCGCCGATTGCAGGTACGTGCGGGCGATCGCAAGTGACCTTTATCTGGCTTTGTTCCTTCCTCTTGAATAAATACTTCTGTTCTTGTGTTCTTAACTTGCTTCTTTGCGTCCATTACATTAAATGAATGTTCTTATGAAGGGTCGGTCCGAACCACGCTTCAGGACTCAACTCAAATTCCGCCTCCTTCCAATGCTTTCAACTGCAGCGATACGACGCTCCTGAACAATAAAAACGGGTACGCGCGAGCGCTTTCTCCTCCCTTTGTAGAGGCACATACCATCTAATGCAGAGAATTTTTAGCTGCCTCTACTGGTCGGCAGAGCAGGTCACGTACCCCTACCAGGGCGAACTCAACTCTATTTTCATCACAACCCGCATCAAGAACGTTACGACCTTGCCTCCACCACCCGGTTGCGATTTTAAGGCACCAAAGTCGGAGGCCTGTAAGCCCCCGGATCTTCACGACAAGTCGCTGAAGAACAGGACGACGGTGCACTTTATTGCAGAGTATGGTTCTGTGGCCTAAATAAACCAGCGTGCGGTGTATCTAACACACAGCTGTGGCGTTAACCAACAGCGTCGACTCAACCACCCTCTTGATCGACCACGCCATCCGGGCGCAGTACACCACGGGCCTCTTCACCAAGCACATCACGCTCAACACCGAGCTCGACATGACGGGCTACCTTATCAACAACTGCGACATGGAGAGCAAAAACATGACGTTCGACGAGGATATCGGAACGCCTCGATGGCGCGCTACGGCACGCCCCTGGACATCATCTCGCTCCAGACGCTGATCGAGGTCGCGCAGTGCGGGGACAAACGAGCGTACCTGAACGACAACAGCACGGCCGCGACGGCCGCGCCGGGGGAGACGTGGAGAAGCACGGGGATGGTCATCAGCGTCCCCGTGATGTATGATAACGCAAAGACGTTTGGGAATGTCGCCCAGGTCAAGTACTACTACGTGCCTACGGTCATCAACGACGACTCGTACAAGACGAACGAGAAAGTTTGTGAGTAGTCGACCTTGCCTTATCCACCTCTTTTGCTTACGTATCACACGCTCCTTTATCTATTGCACCCACATCAACCCGTTTTACTCGGACGCTGATATCGTCCTTCTTCGAAATAAGACAACCAAGACGGCAGCATCTCCTACCTCGACCGGCACGGCATCCGTATCGTCTTCCAGCAGTGTGGCTCCATCGGCCAGTTCGACCTCCAGACGCTCCTCCTCTCCATCGTGGCCGGCATCGCCCTGCTCTCCCTCACGACGCTCCTCGTGGACTTTGTCATGATCTTCCTCCTCAAGAACCGGAAGCTCTACCGCCGCCTCAAGTTCACCGAGTTCAACGTCGAGAGCGGCGGTTCCAGCGACGAGGACCTCCCGAGCGCCTCGACGGCCACGGCGACGATCATCAGGGCGAGCACGGTCGACAAGCGGGTCAGCCTGCTGGACAAGAAGGCGATGGCGGCCGCCGCCGCGGCGAGGAAGGCGGACACGGAGACGGGCGGGAACGACCCGTCGTACCAGGTCGTCGCGACGATGGCGTATGACGCGCCGTCGCCCTCGGGGAGCAGGTACCCGCCCGGCATGGGCTTGGACTCGGTGAGGGCGGGAGGGGCGTCCTAGGTTCCTATTTCGACGATTTATCGGCTGATCCTTTCGTTCGAGGCTTTCTGACCTTCATATATATACACCGCGAACAATGTCAGTTTGTCACGTTTCTGTAGCCGTTTTTTATATGCACCCATTTATTTCCTTCTGGCCGGACCACATACACGTTCCAATAGATAATTATTTTTTAAAACGACGCTGCCTGTATCACGCACCTGTTGGCAGCTGCTCAGTGGCAACACAGAAAGAACCACCACCAAGAGCAAGTTGGCCGACTCTTTACGAACACCTAAATTACAGCCAAAATATCTCTCATGGTTGTGCCAACAGAATTTTCCTCGGAAGAGGGAAAAAAAAAAAAAAAAAAAAAATAAAAATTGAAATGGATAATGGCCGTAGTTTTAACGGCAGACGCGGCCCCGTGCGGCTGTGACAACGAGCTTTTTGCAAATGCCCGTTAGGCACGTGCTGTCAATTAA
>JADGJL010000370.1:8415-23623 GCA_027600665.1 Irineochytrium annulatum
CGCTAATCCTCACCTCTCCGTTCTCATCTTCGTCGTAGTCGTCCTCAATATCATCCTCGTCGTCCTCCTCCCTAGTCTTCTCATCAAGAGCATCGTCCCCGTCCTCCTCATCTCCGTCCATTTTCATCGAGTCATCAGCAGGAGCCGAGGCCGAGGTAGTATCATCACCCGTAGCAGCTGACGCTGGCGCGCCTGCAGCAATAGCGGCCTTCTCAGCAGGCTTCTCGTCCTTCTCTATTAGCGAGGCGCCGCCTGCGCCAACGCGGCTTTTAAGGTAGTCGTCAAGACTCTTCACCGTCGCAACGGCGTGAATCGATACCATGAACTGCTTAAAACCGTTCGGCATCTGATCGGGCTCGTCCGCCACCAGTCTGAGCTTAATCTGTCGCGTAAGCTGCAAGGACGGGTTCGTCGTTTCCTTTGCAACGGCCGTCGAGAAAGAACCCCCGCCGCCACCCATCAAAAACGATCCGAATAGGTTTAGCAGAGACTCTCCGCCGGACCCTCCCGCAGAAACCGACGTCGCCTGTCCCGGAATTGCTTGCGAAACCTCAAAGCGTTCAACACGCGATAACGCTTCCTGCAACCGTAACACCAGATGATTGAACGCACCCTGAACGTAATACGACGCGCCGTCCGGACTCGGTCCGTTCAGGAATACGTGTAGGAAGGCCCGCAATCTCGCAATCAAGGGTGAAGGGTAACCAGGAACAGTCGTCTGTGGGGCATTGGTAACGACTTCTCCTACGCCAGGGGCTGTTATATAGGTCGCCAAGCCGTCGATAACACTGCTCTCCAGAATCTCGAATCCCGTCACGCCTAACCCTGCATCCTCCGATCTCGCACCAGAGAAGTGCTCAGCAACTTTTTTCAACACTGAAAGCAGCAGAATATCGTTAACAGGAAAGACTTCTGCATGCGTGCGATTCTTAGCACCATCCTACGATCATTTAGTGCTGGCAATCACAAAAGGTATAAATACCGTTGAAGTAGGGGTAGCGGCCGACGACTGCACGCCCGTCTTCAAACATACGGCCAGATCCTTAAGTTCCTGCAGAACCGATGCCTCGGACGTGCTATGGCCGCCTTCATTCTTCGACGCTTCCAAAATCCGTTTGCAAGTCGCAATCAACCATTCGGTTATTTCAGATTCCAAGAAGCGATCACCATTCAGGCCTACGAGAGGGGAAGTTGATCCCATCGACGCTGCAGCACCGCTAGAACTTCCAGCTGGCGCCGGTTTAGTCAAGCGTTCCAGCACCTTCTTCATTCCCGACAACATCGAGAACGCGCCGCTGGAAGGTGAAAGATTTGGAGCGGAACCGACCGACGTCGTTGACTTCGTGTCAACGAAGAGCTCTTCCTTCTTTGACACCTCCTGCGAAGTCGGCGAGGAGGAGGACGCATTACCGTCGGATTCCGCTACCGCTTTTGCTTCCTGCCGTTCGGGCGAGGATGCGCATGATGAGGACAGCGGCAACGATGAAACAGCGTGATCCTTTGCCTCGGAGACCAGCTTATCAGCTCTATCTAGCAATTCTTTCAGCTCCGACACATCGTTTAACGCGGCCTCGGTGGATGTTGACGGTAAGGACGAATTTGACGGTGTCGCCCCCGGACCGAGTTGCCCCACGACCTGATCTCGCATCCTCTTCAGATCTTTTAACATTTCCGAGAATCGCGACGGCTCCGTTAGCGCGGCTTCCGTCGGTGCCGTCTTGGACGGACTCAATGGCGGCTTCTCCGAATTCGCGGACACGATCCGAAACGCCTCTGCCGCCTCGATAAGTTTCGACATCTGGCTTAACACCCCTTCACGGCTCAGCAGCTCGCGGAACTTTGCACCGCATGTATCAATCACGACTACCGAAATCTGAACACCGGCGCATACGAAAAGAAGGGCGTCCCTTCTATCCCGATCAGACACAAGTGCGGTCCTTCGTTGCGGTACGCCGCTGGCCGGTGAGACCTCCTCATCCCGCTGTTGATCACTCAACGTCCTTTCTACCGGTTTCATAAAAGCAACCTCGTACAGCTCCACAACTTCTGCGACAAACTTCCCGAAACTTGTCGATGATTTGACGGCTGACGCGAGCGTATCTGGATCGTGCGAGTACCACACCGCCTTGGCAATGCATTCGACGCACCGCTTCCTGATGACAGGGCTCACCGATGTACCGAACACTTCGATGAAGATGGGTAATAGTCGCAGGGAGTAGGAACGCATGGCGTCCGGGTTTGCTTGGAGGAGAGCCAGTCGCCTGGAGTCGATGTCATCCTTCGACGTCGTCGGCGTCGGTGTCGTAGATTTTGACCGTTCTGGACTTTCCTCCTTCAATCCCGATCCCGAGCTGCTGCGTCTGTCGGGGCTTCGTGACTTCCCCCTCGTCGACTTAGGTAACCTCATGCTCCAAATTCCATCCTTCGGTAACGATGGCAGCAACTCGAATGCAAGGCTCAAAACATCGCCAATCTGATCCAAAGGCCGGTTGACGACAACTGTGGTTACTGCGGATGACAAAGACTGCGGAAGAACCCCGTTCAAAATGTCCTCCTCGCCATCAACTCCGGAGCTCAAGGTCGCCGAGCCGGTAAGAATACTGAAGACGATATCGACGATACTCTTCCCGGTCATGAGCGCAGCCCCCAAATTCGCAGATCCTCTGCAGATGTTTGACAAGATCTTTAAGAGCTGCGAGAAAATAAACGGGCTGCCGACGGATGAAGTCTGACTTGCAAGGCTCGTCGACGAGTTTGTGACACCGGGCATGCCGACCGCGCTGGGAGTTATCAGGCCAATCATAGTGTCTATTATTGAGGTCGTGATGATTGACTGAAGCGACGACTCCGATTTCCAACACCACTCAACTATCCGACTCATGGCTCGGACTGTTTGCTCGACGACCTTCTGATCCGCGTTCTTCAACAATCCGTCCAAATTCGGTATGATAGCCTTCACCATCGAGATCGTCTCCTCAGTCACCGCTTTCAATTTTTCTTCATAAAATTAGTATATCAATCTTAACAAACTTCTGTAAAACCTGAAGTCCCGTCAGCCGTTATGGGAGCTATAGTAGGTAATCCACGGCACGCGTTCGCAACAATCGTGACCGCGGTCCTCTGAACGTGAAGGCTGAAGAAATCGATGAACTGCAGGGATGCGAAGAGCCCGTTCGCCTTCACAACCGTACCCGGATAATCTTGCGAAATCTTCTCGATAACTGAGAGCGCAACCTCCGCAAGATCGATGTAATCAATTTCCATAATCTTCGACACTAAAACTTCTGCCCCGCGGTTGTTGACAATGATAATCGTGGACGACGGATGTGCCTCGATCAAATTCAGCAAGCACCGGCAAGCTAGCAGAAGGACATCAGGGCTGACGCCCCCAGCGCCGAATCCAAATGCTTGCAGATCGGCATCGTCCATGAAATCCATGAATGCTTCCGGATCTTGTGGCGTTGATGACGTCTCCAGAATTCCGAGAAGAACTCTGACGAACTCATCCGTATTGAAACCTGCAAGACGACTCCCGCCATGCCCGATAAACATGTCCTCTTGACCAAAAATTAAATTCCTGTCAAGATCAAAACATCCCACGTACCGGTTGCCACGCTAAGTATTTCCGCCAGATCCTGCAGCGCCATCAACTGCGTAGTTCCCCTCTTTTGCAGCTGTAGCAACAAATCCTGGAACCGCCCCGCACCGGCTACGCCTCCACCACCCATCATCGCCCTACCTCCACCAAACAACGCCCCAAACGAGAATGACGACGTCGGCGCCCGCAAAGGCGATCGTGGTGGGGCTGCTCCATTCGCGCCGGCGGCGGAAGCCTCCTCATCGTCCATCTCTTCATCGTCCTCATCTGCATTTAGAGCCGCCGCCGCTGCTCCGTTGCCGCTCACAGGTGATGCGTCCTTCTTGTCGTCCTTAGAGTCCTTCCTCCTTTTCGACCGCGACGACGACGTTGAGGAGAGGGATGAATTGGACGCCTTCGTGCTCTGTTTCTTCACGGGCTCGGCCTTCTTCGAGTTCGACGATGAAGCCTTCGTCGTGGCCGCTGTCGTCTTGGACTGCCTCGACTTACCCTTCTTCTCCGCAGCGGCGGGGGGTTCGAAAGGCTCGTCCATCTGTCCCGAACGCGACGAGCGGAGGCGGCGCGTAGAATGGGTGTTCGTCGGCTTCGACTTCGATCCGAGCTTGGCCACCACAGGTGGCGGCGCAGTCGGCGGTGTCGGATCGTCCGCGAGGGTCTTCCGCTTCCGCTTCCCGTCCGTCAGGATCCCGTTGATGGCGACGGCCGCGGCTGTGGCGGCGGTGCGCTTCCTCCGCTTGGACTTTGAGGACGACTCCTCCGGCTGCGGCTCCTCCTCGTCCTCGTCGTGCTCCTCGGCGTGGTCGTCGGGCTGGCGGTGGTCCTCGGTGTCGTCGAGGTCCGCTTTGGCCTTCCGCTCTTCAATGATCGAGCGCTTTCGTTTCCGGGGCCCTGACTTGGAGGAGTGGGTCAGTCCATCGCCCGACTTCGAATCCCGCTTCATGGGGATTGTACGGCCTCGATGCGGGAGACAGTCAAGGTGGAATGAGGAATCAAGCACAAACTCACTTTCTCAAGCGATGAGGAATGATCGCCGGCACCCATTTTGCTGAAGTCGAGCAATCGCTTTGCGATCCTCGCCATTCGAGGTGCGAATGCCGCGCGGCCAGGCCTTCCTACGCGTTTGACCTTCAATTGCAGGAAGATGGTCGGCTGGGCAACGTTGGGAAAGCTTCGAACGCGGTCCGCAGTCTGGCATACTGTGCCTCTTCCTTGGAAAACGAGGAAATCGGTCAGGATTCGCAATCAGTTCAATGTCTGCGTCGAATGCTTTCCATCTTCGTACGGGCGACGTCAGCACTTGACATGACGTGATCTCTGTCCAGGCACACTGATTGTGTCCTCTGTGCTGCGTGCCCAACAACCGATCACTCCAAAGGAATATGTAAAGTGCGTATTTACGTGTCCCCCTCCCTTTATTATCAAGAGTTTTGAGCGACGTATTCTTCGTTCGCACGCATATACTGTACCACGTGTGCTGATCTGATGCTTCAATCGATTACTACGACCTTACGAATCTCAGCTACAATCTGACGATTCCCGTAGCTTGTTCAATGATGTAACTCAATTGCCAATTAGGGCAGTGTAAGGTACTAGAGAACAATGTTCATCTTTGACCCACGCAGTTTGTTGGATACGCTCGGGACGACATGCATAGTCTTAACATATTTTTGTCGTGAAGAATCGGCATGCATATTGACTCTTCCAATACACATGAAACCTTTGCTTTATTGACTTTCACCCATTGCTTGCATACGACGCGTAAAGCAAGTCCATCAAGAATGGAGGAGGCTTGCGCATCGTTTCAGAAAAATGTCCCAAAATGTGAGGGACCTGACGTCAGCGCGAGAAAATGCGACATTAATGGACCCGCCTCGCGTCAACTGCAATCGTGATCTACGCGGCGATCTGGCACGCTTGGTCGTTGTCACTTAATACTTGCCAAACTCCTAAGTTGTGTCGCCATTAGAAAGTCCTGCATCAGCACGGTGACAGGCGAGGGGTTTCAGTTGACCGTTCACGAGCTGTAGTATGGCGATGGGCCATTGCAGGCATCGGACTGGAGAATTCGGATATATACAGTTGTAGTGACTGCACTATTTCTAAAGGAACGTCAGGCGAAAGCATTGCCTTGATCGTAACCTCGTCAACAGCACCAGAGACACCCGCTTGTGCACCGCACTTTACCCAAATGAGGCATCATCAAAGCCCTCCCACGAGTGTGGGTCTTGCTGCTCCAATGCACGCGGATGCATATTTTGGGAGTACGAAAGAATTCTCACGCCGCGGAGAAAAATTGCGGCAACCTCCGCGAGCACAGCGCGTGGGAAACATCGCCTTGAAAGGGAATCATGATAGCATGCGTCCGTGCGTCGGAGCGACGACTTCACATTAAGAGAGATCGTGCGCAACAGCTGCTGATAGAGGTCGCCGTCCTAAACTTCTCCCAGTAGACCGACAACATGCTGTTCGTATCCCTGACCGCCGTCGCCGCCCTGGCGAGCTCGGTGCACGCGTGGGGCACGCTGTCGCACGCCACGATAGCGGACATCGCCTGGATGACCGCGAAACCTTCCACCGTCCAGTACCTCGTCAGCGCCGGCCTGCTGAACCAGTAGTAAGTCATCTACGACCTGCCTGTTCCTTCAGACGTGGTCGCGTATTTAAAATGACCTCAGCAACTCGACCCTGATCACGAACTCAGCCAATGCCACCAACAACATGGCGAGCTGGGCAGACTCGCATCGTTCGGGGGCATATGCCTTCTCTTACAACATGCACTTTGCCGATACCGACGACTCCCCGCCCGACAGCTGCTCGTTCGTGTACGAGCGCGACTGCCCCGGTGGCGTGTGCCACGTCGGCGCCATTGCCAACTACACGAACCAGCTGATTTGCGCGAACGGCTTTGACCTGCCGACAAGGACGCAGGCGCTCGAGTTTGTCCTTCACTTCCTCGGCGACATCACGCAGCCACTTCATAACTGCAAGCGCGCGACTGGTGGCAACGACATCAAGGTTGCTTATGGTGAGTAAATTGCGCGTTCTCCCTTTTCTTCCCCGTATGCTCGTTCTGATCTCGATCTAGCTGGTGACAGTGCAGCTAACCTCCACAAAATTTGGGACACCAACATGCCGCAACAAATTATGACCGACGACTACGGAGGCGAGATCCTCTCGTTCGCCGCGGGCCTGATCGCCCAATACAGCAGCAAGATGGACGAGTTCACTAATTGCACGGTAAGCTTTATAGACTTGAACTATTCATTCTTGTGCCTAACTATTCGTCTTAGGACATCTACGGCGGAATCAACTGTCCGTCTTACTGGGCTGGCGACGCGAACGCGTTCGATTGCAGCGTCGTCTGGACTCCCGAGGCCCTCTCCGGCCACGACTTGTCTGGCGCGTACTTCACGTCAAACAAGGACATCGTGACGAGCCAGATCGCTAAGGGTGGATTCCGTCTCGGTGCGTGCCAGCCTACCTCGCTTCAATCATTGACATTTGATCATAGGGAAGTGGCTCGACGCCATTGCCGACGCTTGCATCGCCCAACCGAACCCCACCCCCGTCGTCACCAATGCCGGAAAGTATTTCAACCGCACCATGCTCATTTTGCTCGAAAACGTCGACTGGTACCAGGCGGCTACTGACCCCTACCTGGGCGGCGTTCTTCAGAAGAAGGGCACGATCTACCCCAACTACGGCGCTGTCGAGCACCCTAGCGAGCCAAACTGTGAGTGGTCTTGTCGTCTTGTAATGGGTCGATAGAATGCAAATCAATTCTTACCGAATTTCATCACAGACATTGCGTTGATCGCTGGCTCAACCTTTGGCATTCTCGACGACAAACAGTACGACCTCCCTGCGTCGAACATCGCTGACCTGCTGGAGGCTAAGGGCCTTACGTGGAAGAACTACGCTGAAAACTACCCAGGCGGCCCTGGCAACTGCTTCACCGGCATGAGCTCCCCGGATGGCCTCTATCAGCGTAAGCACGTGCCCTTCATGTCGTTCACCTCGATTTCGACGAACCCTACCCGGTGCGACAACATCGTCAACGCAAACCAACTCGACATCGATGCTGCCAACAATGCCCTCCCGAACTATATGTTCTTCACCCCTAACATGAACGATGACGGCCACGACACCAACGTTCCGACGGCATCGGCCTGGCTTAAGGCCTTCCTCGAGCCCAAGGTGAGCGTTCTTTACCTTCATTCGGCTCGTTGCTCCCCCTGTTGCTGTTATTAAACTCGAAAATATCTAGCTCGTCGACCCGCGCTACGCTGACACCTTGTTTTTCATCACCTTCGACGAGAACGAATCCCGCACACCCGGCAACTACATCTATGCCCTCGCGGTTGGACGTGGCTTCCAGGGCGCTGGCCAGATCGACCCCACCGCCTACACCCACTACTCCCTCCTGGCCGCCGTGGAGGACAACTTCGGTCTAGGTAACCTCGGCAGGAACGACTCCACGTCGAACAAAATCGCCTTCAACTACATGCCGTCCAACGTGCCCCCGCCCGTCTTCAACCCGAACGCCACGAACGGGACCATTGTTACGAACGCATGCTCCTACCCCGGTGACGCGCAGTGCCTCCAGCCCAGTGGCCAGTCGCCCCTGTTCCAGATTTGCATCGCCGGCAGCTGGGTCTCGTCGACCTGCACGGACACGGCTTCCGTGGCCATCGGCAAGAAATCGTATGTTTTGCATTACCTTTCCTGTTTAGAGAAAATGTGTTAACCCTGCGTTTTCGCCCTCCCAGTAACGATGGTAAGGGTCCCGCCGTCGGCGGCACGTTCGGCCCGAACACGGACTGCTTTGCCCTCGGAACTTACAATGCGCAGTGCCTTCCCGCCGGTAGCAACTCCACCACTCCGCCCCCGACCCCCGCCGTCGCCGGTCTCGGCCCCTGCACCCACAACGGCGACTCTTACTGCCTCGAGCAGGACGGCTCGGGCATGGACTTCAAATACTGCAAAGGCGGAGTCTATCTCCCTGGCACATGCGGCGTTGCGAGCACCGCTGCCACGGGTGTGTTCGGCGCTAACTCCTTGTGCTACCAGAGCGCCCAGTACAAGGCCGCTTGCGCCACTGCCAAACCCGCCAACTACGACCTTGGTTACTGTAACTCGAAGTACCCTGGTGATGCCTATTGCCTCCAGGGCGACGGCAACGCCGCCGAGTACAAATACTGCGGCCTTGACAGCCAGTTCCACCTCGGCACTTGCGACGCGGCACCCCCGACCGTCACGGGCTTCTCTCTTCTCGTGAACGGCACCTTCGCCCCGGGAAGCGTCTGCTCGACCGGCAACAAGTTCGCCATCACCTGCGCGGCGCCCAGCACCGCGTCGTTCGGTACGTGCACGAAGGCGGGCAGCCACTGTCTCAGCCTGCCCGGGCAGGGCGAGGTTGTCGCCTACTGCTCAAACTCGACGCTCTACCACGCCAGCTGCGAGGATTCCGCTAATTCGGGGAACACCGTTTTCACTGGCCTTCTCGACAAGTCCGCTCCGAGCAGCTTCGCCGTCGGCAATCAGTGCTACCAGACCTCCGTTGGTTACGCTGCCTGGTTAGATTTGATTGTTCACATCGTTTTATGATAGTACTAACTACTTACTACAGCCTTCCGAAGAACCCCGCCCAGCCCCTCGGCCCATGCTTCCACAAGGGCGACTCTTACTGCTTATCGGTCAACGGCGCCCTCGGCCTCAACGGCCCCAACTCGACCGAGTTCATGTACTGTCCCGCGGCGGGTGGCGCCTGGGTCTACGGAAGCTGCGAGGACACTGACCCAACAACCCTCACGGCCGTCAAGGGCGTGTTTGGTAACGGATCGGCATGCAAGGCCTCCGGGACCTACAATGCCCAATGCTATGTCGCCGTTCCTACCACGACGACGACCGCAGCCGCCACCAGCTCGACTGCTGCGGCCACGACGACGTCTTCGACCGCAGTCGCGACGACGACGACCTCGACCACCGCGCCTACTTCGACGTCGGCCGTTGAGTCCTCTTCGTCTTCTACTGCCGCTCCCTCGACGACCTTGACCACGGAGACGACCGGCCCGACCTCGAGCGTGGAAACTTCCAGCTCAAGCGCGCCGACGTCGACGACGACCTCCACCGTAGAGACGACCGTTTCGATGCCCACCACGACCTCCACGACGGAGGCGACCGTGCCGACGACCACCGCTACCTTGACCACGTCCACCTCGACAACCTCTGTTACCGAATCGACAGTTGCGTCATCCAGCTCGAGCTCGCCCACTTTGACGACAACCACCACTCAGACGTCCGTCCTTACTTCTAGCGCGGTGACTTCAACCGAGTCTACCGCTGTGTCGTCTTCTGCGTCAACAGAGTCAACCACCGTCGCGCCCACCTCCGTTGTGTACTCGACCGATTCTGGCTCCACGATATCCAGCTCGACCACCGCTCCGTCTACCTCAAATGCCGTCACGAGCGCATCGTCTTCCGTCTCCACCTCTGTCAACTCCACGCCCGTGGCCTACACGACCGGCTCGGTCTCGTCGTCCGCTTCTGCGACAGAGACTGCCACCGGTATCGTGTACACGAGCGTTTCGTCTACCGCCTCTGCCGCGACCTCTATCCCTGTCGGCTACTCGAGCGCCTCGTCCTCCGCCTCTGCCGTTGTTACCTCCACCCCAATCGTCTACACCTCCGTCCAATCGTCCGCCTCCCTTTCGAAGACCTCCACCCCGGCCGGCTACTCGTCCGCCGCCTCATCGGCGGCTCCCTCGAACTCCGTCGTTCTTTACTCGTCGGTCTCGTCTGCGTCCCCGGCCAAGACCTCCAACCAGCCCAGCTACATCTACACTCCCGGCGTTCCTCCCCCAATCTACGGCTCGTCGGCCGCCCTCGTCACCTCGGCGGCTTCTCCGGTCGCCACACTCGGCTACTCGGCCACGCCCGCCAAGATCCCCGTTGTCACCGCTACCCCGGCGTACGGCTCGAGCCCCGTTAGCACCAACATCAACTACCTGCAGAGCGGCGCGTCCAGCGTCCGTGGTTTCGTCTCGCTCGCAATGGCTATCGCGGCCCTCGCTGTTCTTTTCTAAAGTGCATGGAGTCCTTTCGTTCTTTCGTTTTTGGCTTTCGGGTTTCTCTTTCTTGACCCAAGGGCTTCCTTTTCTGCCCCGGCCTTTCTCTCATTCTTTACTATTCATCGTTTATGCTGTAGTGTATTAACAGCCCTTAATCTTTGCGTTCTCATTTTCTTTAGATGTCTCTCTATATATGTTCTTCTGTAGCTGCCTGACGGCAAAACTAATGGATAAAGTCCTTTGGCTCGTAATCGCTTTCCCTTTGAGTGTCTTCCAAGCGAGCACTTCCTCCGCGCTCATTGACCACCGCATGTATGTTGCACTGGCTGATCACGAACGGTTTTAGCTGTTTGCTTTTTAAATGTCCCAATGGAAGGATGATGATGTCATGCAGATTACATGTATTTACACAGGGAAAGAAGGTCAATGCGTCGCTAATGCACATATCAAGCCGGTAAGTCCCCAAACGGTGTTCCCCCCCCCACATCGCTCACCAATCACTTCTTCCCGTTGGGCTCGGCCGCCAACAGCAACTCCAACGCCAAATCCCCGGTCGTGGCCGACAGCTCCTTGACCGCCTGCTTCAACATCAGGGCAGTCTCCGTCAATCCTCGGATCTGCATCGTGTCGCGTTATCCATTATTAGAATCCCCGCACGTCAATTGAAACGAAGGAGGGGCAGAATTGAAAAATTAGGGAACAGCGAAGGGCAGAGAGCATCGCGGGATTGAGAACCTCCAGGATCCGCTGCTGCAGGCTGGAGTTCAACAATTTCGTCTGTGAAAGTGTGAGAAGTCAGCCATGCCATCGATTCATTCGCCTTCAACCTCACACCGAAACTCACCGTCAATCAGCTTGGATATCTTCTCGGTGTTGCGAAGGACCTCGGTCTGCCGTTGGGAGGTGAGCAGTGGAAGGACGAGAGCAGTAACACCTCCCGCTCGCGTTGCATGTTCTCCATTTCGGATGTCGGACGAAAATGTACAAATTTCGATTTGGCTTTTTACGACCACTCGTTAACTGTTGGATCCAGCATAGCAAAGTTCTCTTGTTACTAGCTCAGCTGATTTAACTTGACTAAACAAAGTTTTGTACAGCTTTTTACTCCTCTTCTGAGCCAAACAAACAAGACAGTTTTCGCACGGGAGGCAGCCCAACGATTGCTTCCAAGAAGTGATTGCCCAGTCTGTCTTGCCTCCTCAGCGTTAGACTCGCGGTGCTAGACTCCTGTGCTGACCTCAACATCCACTCTTCAGGCCCTGAGCAAAAACTGGCTCCTGACTGCGAGTATGGAGGAGAACGCAGCGAGGTGACTGTGTCGCAACGCCATCCCTGCTATCGCCATTCTTGCTTACGTATGGTAGAAAAAGCACCAGCAACTAATGTGGAGGAGATGCCTCTTCATAAACTCCTCACAAAAATTAACAAACATAACCACGATATTTTCATAACCCAAGCAACATAACCAATGGTTAGCACCAACCATTGCTCCTCCTAACAATCCTCCTAGCTGAATGTGCGCGCCGCGGAGGATGTGAAATTCGCGGGTGTGAAATGATTTCAAAGCGCAGGCTTGACCATCCTGATTTCGCGCTCGTCGATTACACTGCGTTAAAAAGAGTTGCTCGGGCACCTTTCGTACGCCATCACATCCGCTTCGTCTGCACTCCACTCGCTCAGCTCGCGTCCAACAACTAACAATGCCTTCCTTCGAAAATGTCGTTCTGGTTACTGGTGGGGCGCGTGGGATCGGTGCCGCGATTGCCCTCGAGCTCGCATCCCTTCCCAACGCGGCCATCGTCATCACTTACAACACGTCCAAATCGGACGCCGAGAAGACCGTCGACCGTCTCAAATCCGCCGGCGCGGCCGCAGTTCAGGCCGTTCAAGTCGACCTCAAGAACCCCACCGCAGTCAAATCGCTGATCGAAACGACCGTCTCCAGCTACGGCAAGATCACGTCCCTCATCAACAGCGCCGGCGTCTTCCAGTCTGCCCCCGCCGAGGAATCGACGGAGGAACTCATCGACCACATCTTCAGCAACAACGTCAAGACGCTCATCCTCGTCACCTCCGCCGCCGTGCCCCACCTGCGCGACGGCGCCAGCGTCGTCAACGTCGCAACGGCCGCAACGCACTGGCCCTTGACGGGAGGAACAGTTTACATCGCGTCCAAGGGCGCCATCGAGGCCTACACGAGGACGTTGGCGCTCGAGCTCGCCCCCAGAAGGATCAGGGTGAACACGCTCTCGCCGGGTTTTACGGCAACGGACATGATGCCGGACGCTTATAAGGATTTCGCGGTGCAGAACACACCGTTCAAGAAGGTTGGGACGGCCGAGGACATCGCCACCGTAGGCGCGTTCCTGGCGGGGCCCAAGTCAACTTGGGTGACGGGACAAAACCTCCTTGCCTCCGGTGGTCTTGGGTTCTCCTTCTAGTGCTGGTTAGATTCCGTATACGGCCACGTGTTTTATCCTCTTCATTTTATTGGTCGTCAGATTCCTGCGTGCTTATCATCAGTCACTATGTCAAATGCCTAACATTCTAATAAATGAAATTTGTGGTCAATAAATCTTACTATGGGACTTGTTGCTCGCCCAGGTGACATGGATGGCAGATTTGGTCGGACGGGGAAGTACGAATTAGGTGATCGCTATCAACATCACGTAGATCAAAGGTCGCTCATCCACTTTCTTCCCTTTCGACGCCTTTCTCCGTCAGAAAACGATATCAGATGGGTCTCGCGCCAAACGCTTCCCTCCTCAACCATCGCCGCCATTTCGCCCCGGCGCCGACGGACTCCCGCGAATATTTCGTCGAGCAGATCTTGGCCCACGACACCACCGCCGACGGCCGCCTCGAATACTTGGTCGCCTGGACCGACGTATGTTATCAATACGTTTTAACCTTTGCTGCGCACGACAGCCATCCCTAATGTGATGCTTTTTTTTCTTCTGTAATGACAGTGGGCGGGATGGGACACCTGGGAGCCCGAGTGCCACCTTCGAAAAGCACCGGTGAAGATCAAGGAGTATTGGCGCGGTCAGACCCTGATCAACATCAGCGCCGTTAAGGGTCAGCTTTCTGGTTGCCCTTCTCGATTTCTTTCGTTCTCATTTCGGGGCATCTGGGTGTGTACTGATATGTTTTCGTTTGATCAGGCAGTAAGTATCTTGCGAAATTCAGATCTGACAGGACGGGCGCAACGGCGGACGCGTGGAGGACCGGGCGCATGCTGCAGGCGCACAGGAACTTCGAAGTCATCATGGAGCGGTTCGAAATGGGGCACGCGGACGACGACTTGGGTTGTGATAGATTCGACGACGTTTTGGAGCGAGTCACAAAGTCGACCGTGAAGAAGACCGCTGGGGGGCGCGTCGCGAAAATGCCTTCTGCGCGCGTCGATCGCTTGAAGAAGGAGACGAAGGCGACCAAGAAGCCGGTGGAGTATTGGGAGGGTGTGGCGATTTAAAGTTGTGCAGGGAATATGGTTTATTGCACTCTGCGCTGATATCTATCGAGCTTTGCGAGTGTACGTGCTGTCGCCTTCATCCATGCGCGTTTATCCTCAATCATGCTATATCGTGCTTTCATCCCGCTTGTACCGCCTTTGTATATTTCTCTATCTCGCCACATGCGTCGCATTTTTTTGAGTTCCTCACCTGTATAATGTCGTCCTTGTGGTGCTAGAGATCTTTTTCTTTCGTGCCTTTGCGCGAGTTTTGATCGCAATCTGTTAGTAATACTTATCTTCATCGGAAGCGCAATGTACTGCCTCAATGGAAGATAAACCCATCTGCGTCACATTATATTGCAAAAAAAAGAACAATAAAACGTCAGCTCTCGAAAAGGCAAAAGGGTATGTGTATTGATAGTGTTTGTCGATGCTCGCGCTGATAACGTGAAAGTATTAAGAAACATCTAGAATTTGAACATAACATTCATAAAGCTGTCGTAGATATTGGCCCTACTCCCCGTTTCCGTGGACCACACCTCCGGGATCTCCTCCTCGTCCACGGCCTCCTCCAATCTAGAGATGTTCCCCGTCGTGGCCGGTCCCGGTCCCGCTTCAGGCGCGACTTCCCCGTGCACCGGAAGAGCCTTCGAAGTCATCTCTGCTGCTGTATCAACCGCCTCCCCATCACCAACACCGCCCTCCCGCGTCGCTTCCACCAACCCCGCGTCGAACTCCACCCGCTTCTCCGCCAGCGCCCTCACCCACTCCGGCGTCTCAATCCTCGTCCTCTCCTCCTCCACCTCCCTCAACGCGACCCTCCTTGCCTCCAGCACCGCCTTGAACCGGTCATGGTCCTCCTGCAACCTCCGTCTCTCCTCTTCCCCGATAGCCTCGTGCGAGTGCCCGCACGCCTCCGCCCCCTTCTTGCAACCCTTAAACAGGTGATGGAACACGCACGGCTCCCTCTTCAGCAGCGTGAGGTCGTGCGAGAACCCACATGTTGAACGATTGCATTTCCCTTGCTTGAAGAACATGCAGACGAGCTTCGGGCGTGGAGGGGGCGGGGGCGGCTTGATGGCT
>JADGJL010000371.1:0-23615 GCA_027600665.1 Irineochytrium annulatum
CCACCAATCCCCCTCCCAGGCGCAATCTTCGGATCCTTCCTCCAATTGCTGATCTGGCTCATCCGATTGATCAAAAAGATCCCCTTCCCCTGCGCCTTTCCCACGGGCTTCATGATCCAAATCGACCCGGGGTTCCTCTTAAACTCCTCCTGAAACAGCGCGTGCTCCTGCGGTAAAGCGTAGGACGTCGCGACGAACTCGAACTTGGCGGCCTCGAGCTTGCCGTATTCTTTCTCCATGGTCTTGACCATCCGCTTGACGTTTTTAACGAGGAGGTCCTTGCGCGTGAGCTCGTAGTGGTTGCGGAAATGGTTGATGCGCTGGTGTTCTTGGAGGTAGATGTGGTCGAAGGTCTCATGGACCCAATGGACGTCCGCCCAGAAGAAGTCCCAGTCCATGTCACTATCACACTACTGTCAGCTAAGTCCGAAAACCAGAACTTGACCGGGAAGTCCCAGCAAGAGTTTTGTACCTGTCCGTCTCCTTCCAGCTGCGATCGCGCATGACATCGAAGACCGTGTTCTTCAGATGTGTCCTGAACCGCACGATCCCCGAGGTCGCCACCATCTGCTGCTGCACAACCGTCGTAGTCGTCGTTGTTGTCGTCGTACCGGCGGGGACCAGCGCCATCGACATCCCGCCGCCGGCGGCTCCAGCCCCCGTTCCACCGCCCAAAGCCAGCGGCAGCACATCCCTCCGCTCTTTTTCCCTCTCTCTTTCCCGCTCAATGATTACAACACCTCGCTCCGCCACAGTTTTCTCCTGCACGATGGATGGCAGCGACAACGTCTCTAACGATCCAATTGACCCCTGGCTCGTCAACGACGCCGATGAACCCCCGACGCTCATCACCATCACGCCGCTCCCCAAAGCTCTAGACGCCATCATCCCACTGCTCCCGGAGGATAAAGACGAGCTCGTCCCGTTTGGCCCTGTCACGGATGCGCCATTCCGCACTCCGCTGCTGGCCCTCCCCATTCTCGTGTCCGGTAGCAACGACGCCGATGACGACGCACCACTGGACCCCGACGAGAGCGTCAGGTTCGAGGGTTGATACAAAGGTTTGCGACCCGCGGTCAACCCCGTCAGCCCCACACCCCCGCCGCCGACGCCCACGATGCCAAACGCCCCAACAGCCTTTATCGGAAGTGCTCCGCCGCCGCCGCCCTTCTCCAACATCTGCGTCCCGCCCGCCAGAATCTGCTGCGCCGACGCGATCCCGTTCCCACCGCCGCCGCCGCCGGCGCCGTCAAACAGCAGCCCACCCAGCGGTCCCCCAGCGGGCGCCGGTGAAGAGTCCGACTTGCCCGCGGCCGCGGCGGCTGTGACGGTCCGCGATGCCCTGGGGCTGCTCCTTCCCCTCGTGCTCCCAGGTGTGCGGTGACGCCTTAGCGGCGGCGTGGGGGTGTGCACGGGCGACACGGACGAGCCGGCGTTAAAGGTGGCGGACGTCAGGGTGGGCGAGGTGCGGACGGGGGATTAGTAGGTGATGGGGGCTGGGCAATGATCAGCAAACATCCGAAGCGGGCCTGTCAATTCCCCCTTGACGGTCGTGGGGCAAGCGTCGGGCAGGCTCGGGAGGACGCGGGGGACAGGGGCACGCGAGGACGTGACGGCGCGACGGTGCGTGATTAAGCGTGATTGAGGTCTCTGGGAGGAACGACCGGCGCTTATCCTTTGAAGATGCGCGAGCCCGCACGAAAATCACGCGGTGATCCTCTAACATGACTAACCACCAGCGACAATATGTCATAATACGGCAGGTCATCAACGGGTGGAGCCCAGCTGCTGACAGTAGTCTGCGAGCTCAGTGTGAAGGGGTGGGATTAGGAGGTGTTGAGGCTTTTGACTACTTCCTTTCACCACCTCATCTGACGGTCCCCAGGGTCGGCATCATCCGATCGGCACGCCGACGATCACGCGGACTCAAAGTCGGCGCGCATCGGTCTTCCCCGACGCGCCGCAGCAGCGGAGAAAAGGATTGCATTTGCTACGTGAAGATCTAACCAAGAAGCCTGCAAGCGATGCCACGGGCCCCGTCGGTTGGAGGGATTCCCGCGACGGACGACATGTTTTTCGGACGCGATGGAGTCGGGCGGCGAACGCGCAGTGAACCTAATTCGTATTGGTCACACGGTCTCTGCGATGCCGTGGCTGATCTTCGGAAAGCCGCCGGCTCGCAGAGCGCGGAGGCCGGGTCGAGAGGCTTGTTTACATCGGGATGGCAAGTTGCTTGCTACCTTCCCTCATCAACCAATGATTTGGTCGCCGATTCATGTTAACGGGGCCGAGAGGTTGACCTTACCCAATCTGGCCGGGTACACCGCCCTGCACTCATGTTTAGACTAGAAGGAGCCATATCAGCGCCGGCTAGTGACGGATCAGCCAAGTTGTCGGAGGATACGCTGAATGAGTTTGTCAGAGCCATGTAGCACGGCAGAAAAGATGATGGGCATGGTTTCTTTAAATGTGGTGAGTGTATGGAATTGTTAGCAAGTGGTCAACGGGTCAAAGCGAGGCGTTGGAAATGGACAAGGCCGGATAGAAAGAGATCACTTGAGAGCGCTGTCATGCCCTCACTTCTAGCTTCACTGATCACGAAGTTAACGATTCCCCTGGGGCAAGTTTACGGCCGCGGGCTTATCAAAGAAAGGTGAAGGGCATTTGTGAACAGCTAACTAATACCGGTTGCAAAGGTTCTGGTTGAGTTTAGGTTCTCTGATGTTGGCTGTCCTTAATGGGTCGTACCTTGCAGTTTGCGTCGAATTTGCTAAAGAAAGAAAAGTATACCATTGTTTTCTTTTGGGTGCAACAGTATTATAATATTAATATTAACATCCTCTGGGCTGTGCGAAGACATAAAATGAAAATTCAAGCCATGTCAAAAGCTCGCTTTTTTACCCAGCAGATGCTGGGCTGGGCGAGTGTCCCTGGCGATCAAGCACCCGGCTGGGTCGTCGCTGGCTCGCCGAGGCGAGGGTGCGGAGCTTGTCGAGCGGCGGGCGAACCCAGCCGCGTGACGCGAGACCTCAGGCCTTAAAAGGCGTGCTACCACCCCCGCCATCATTCAACCTCCTCTCCTTACCGCAACGGCACCTCGTGCTGGTGACCATCGCCTTCGCCTCGACGGGTTACTTGGATGTATTTGGAGAACCTCGTCCCGGTCCCCTCCCTCTCTTGCATCTCTTCTTTGCGCTTCTCGTGCTGGCGTTCACCAAATTCAAGCAGCTCCTTCTCTTCCCTTACCATTGGGGGTGAACGGGTAACTTGGATTTTGGAGAACCACGCCCCCACTCTCCCCTATGTTTTCCTAAGTACTTTATATCTCTGTGCAACTTCTCTTCCTTGCACGGCGTTTGCCAAATTCAAGTCCCCTCCTTGAAGATGCTAGTCTTTCAACGAGTAACTTGGATTTTGGAGAACCTCGTTTGTATCCTCATACATATCTTCATTTTGAAAGCTGATATCTCAATAAAATATCTTGCATAAGTATGAAACGGTGAACAGGACAGAGTATGATCTTTTCTCTGCAGGGTGACTTTATTAAATCGTGCACGCCATGTCTCCGAGTATTAATAAATCTTGTGATCATCACACACATACACGATCCGCGATAATGAAGGTCTGAGGACAAGTATCATAAACCTTGGCGCGAGTGATCACCTGTAAGTTGCTTAACGCAAATGACCAAATCCCAAATCCCTCGCGACAACACTAAAACAATACGAAATAAACTGAATATTGTCCTTCATACGCAACAACACAAAAAGTCCTAATCCCTGGTAATTGTATCAACATAAAATATCGTCCAATAAGAGCATAATAATGCGTAAGTATCAACAGTCCTAGCGCGTCCACAACGCCAATCCAGCAAGGGGAAGGATATTACAATTCAGTTGAAGTCCTTGAACAAATGTCCGAACATATCCACAGCGCCCTTCCCATACTCCTCCCTCCCCTCAGCATATTTCTCAAAGTGCTTCGCGTCCCCCTCGCCCTCGACCTCGGGTACCCATGGCGCAGCGATCTCGAGATTGTGGAGCTTCGCCCAGTCGAGCCCATCAAACCAACGGTGCGCCTTGACGTCCGCGGCGCCACCCCGCAAGTTGCCGTACCGCATCGTCAGGTCGGGGGTGAGGAGTCGCTTGACGAGGTCCTTGGCGTCGGGGTCGAAGTCGGGAGGGAAGCGGAGCCGGCACGCGAGAATCTTCTCGTATAGCTTGAACGGGTCGTCGTCGAAGAAGGGCGGGTGGCCGGCAATCATCTACGGAAGCAGCATGCGTTAAACATCCCAACATCCATATTGTAACAAAGCAACAGCCTTACCTCGTAGATGAGAATTCCGAGCGCCCACCAGTCCACCGCCTTTCCGTATCCCTTCGACTGAATGATCTCGGGCGCCAGGTAGTCGGGCGTCCCGCATAGCGTCCAAGTCACGTCGTGCACGACCTTCGCGAACCCAAAGTCGGTGATCTTAATGTGGCCGCGGGCGTCGATGAGCAAGTTCTACAAGTGCGCAGATCATTTAGCCACCATGCGCCAGGCAAAAGCAATAAAATAACGCACCTCGGGTTTTAAATCCCTATACACGATCCCCCTCCCATGCATGTACTCAAACGCCGCCACAACCTGCGCGGCGTAATACCTGGCGATCCCCACCTCAAACTTTCCCACCCTCCTCAAATAGCTGAAGAGCTCCCCACCCTGCACATACTCCAACACCAAATAACAATGCCCCGCATCTTGAAAACTGCCTAGCAGCCCGACAAGAAACGGGCACTCAAGCGCCTCGAGGATTTTCTTCTCATTCACCGTGTGCTCGACTTGCCGCAACCTAACAATCTCGGCCTTCCTCAAGGCCTTGAGCGCCACGAACTTGCCCGTGGCCCTTACGCGCGCCAGGTGCACGCGGCCGAAGGAGCCCGTGCCGAGCGTGTTAACGAGGTCGAAGTCGCGAAGGGCGAACTGATTGCGAGGGGGTGGGGGCGGCTGGTGATTCTCGAGAGCGCGCTGCCGGTCGAGGGCGTTAATGGCGGCTAGGGACGTGTGAATGAGAGTCGCGATCGACGGTCGGGCTGAGACCGACTGGCTTGGGGGAGCAAGGAAGGAGGCCGACGGGGACGAGGGGGTCTGGGGCGAGACCACAGCCGCGTTGGTGACGGGTGGGTGGAGTTTCGCAGCTGACGTGGGGAAGTTGAGCGTGAGGTCGAGCGTGGTGTTGGAGAAGGAGCTTGTGAAGGACGAGCGTGCGCCTGTTCCCGTGAGGCGTATTTTGGAGTCGCGCTTGGAGTAGATGGAGGAGCGGCTATTCTGGCGAGTGTTGGCGGGGGAGAGAATCTCGGTGGCGGAGGAGGAGGTCGAGGTAGTGGAGGGCCTCTTGCTCAGCTTACGCGCCACTGAGGGAGATGTCGGGGCAGAGGTTGTTGGGGCTTTCACGAGGGTCCCGTCCACGACGGCGAACCCTGAGGATGGAGAGGTTGGCGGAGACAACACGGGTGCCTGTATGGTGCTCGGGGCGGGCTTAGGGCTCTTCGCCTTTAATGTAGACCTGGTAGTCGACGCATGTCAATGCATACCCAAAGTTTACACATCGTCCACACAAACCTGTCGCCGGCCGGCCGCGACCAATCCCATCCACTCTTCGCCTGCGCGCTCAACCGCTTCGACGGAGACATCAACGTGCCACCCAACCCATTTGCGCTGGCCTTCACGGACGTAAACGGGGCGGCCCTCACGCCACCGTTGTTCGACCCAACGGGCTGCTTGAGCCCAGTAAAGGTTGTCATAAACGACCGCCCCGGCGACGTAGCCGTCTCAACAGTCGGCGGGGAGTTCCTTCCAGTAGCTCCGTTAACTGGAGGCTTCGCGCCGCCCCGCTGGCTGTGGGAGCGACCGAGCGGCACCCCGTTAGTCGTAGAGGTTTTCTTGGACATTGCCGGAGATGTTATGGGGGTAATAGTGTTCATTGGGGGAGCGGCGCGTCCGGGGGAAGAATCGCGGCTGTCGCAAGAATCTTTAGTACGAACATCCTAGGCACGGTTGCAGAGAGTGGACATTTACCTCGAACCATATGACGACGACGAGACCGCCCTACTCCTGAGGCCAGCCGACCCCGGGGCCGGCGCTTGCGTCTGTGCCCCATTTGCGGGCGCGATATTTATCTTGCTTGAGTTGAACACGGACACAGGCCTGCCGGCCCCAGCAGCCGCCAGGTTGTCATCAATAGACAGGCTCTTCTTCAGCAAAACCTTCCGCCCACCATTCGTCGTCACGGGTGGCCCGGCGAGCCGCAGCCTCGCCGCGCGCAGACGGGCCTCGTGTGCAGCAGCGGCCGTGTTTATGGCGTTCGCGGGGGAGTGGGAGCCGTTGAGCGACGGCGAGGATGACGACAGCGATGGTTTTGCAGCATGCGAGAATGACGAGACAAGACCCTTCATGGCGGCCACGTCGTTAAGGTCCTCGAGACGCGGACCGCCGTTGGGTGGCGGCGCTGCGAGCGAGGGAGGGGTCGGTAGGGGCTTGTTCCTCGCAGCCGGCGGAGTGGTTCGGATGCGATTGCGGTCGGACGACGGCGACGACGATGCCGACGAGGCTGTCGATGGCGTTCGCATGGCCTGCGACGGTGAGCTCGGTGCAAACTTCCGGGCTGACGGTGGGTCGGGTTTGGTGAGCGGCGGCTGCATGGGCCGGGTACTGTTGTGACTGTGTTCGGATGAGCTTGCGCTGTGGTCGTCCAGCATCATCATCGAGACGGCGATGGCGGCCACGTCCGTGTAGTCCATGGCGCCCGCGTCGGCATGAGAGCCGGCGGCGGCATCCGCAGGCAGGGCTGTGGAGCCGAGGTCGAGGAGCATGCCGACCGAGTTCCGGGCGTTCCCCCCGTCCCTCCCCCGCTGGTGCCCGTGGTCCCTCCGGTCCAGGCCCTCCCGATGGTCCCGATGACGGGTTGCTGCTTCGGCGACGACGGGCTCATGGACCATCATGACGGACAAAGGTTGTGATGAACGATTCTGCAAAGGCTTGGAACGTCCAGCAGGAATGACGTTTTGAAGCACAATTTAAGGAATTCTTATAAGTGCGCGAATAGGAGAATTCTTGCGATATTAATAGAGCAAAATGCCAATGCAAAAGTATGCTCGTGGAAAAGTGCAGCGGAAGCCCACCCGAGCACAGCACGATGAGGTGAGGGTCTCGTGAAGCCCCATAACCCCGCCGCCCACCGTCTTTGGCCGACATGCGTGATCGTTCATGCCTTCCTGTCGCCAAACAAACGCTCCATGTCTCGGAGCGCCTTGATAGACGGATCGATTGCTGCCATCATAGCGTCCGGGTAGTCCTCCACCGCTTTAACCTCCCCCTTCGCCTTCCGTCGCCTCTTCTTCCACTCGTTGAATTCATCCTCATAAATATCCCACACGCTGATTACAAAAAGGGTGTTATTACGCCACAACAAAAGGTTAAAAAGAAATAAACGGCTTCATAGTACCAGTGAGCACAGCCGCCCATACAGCAATCCTCCGGTCCCGGCGCTGGCGGCGGCGGATCAACAGCATTTTTAGGTGAAACCGAGGCCTTTTCTTCTTGAGAGAACGTTGGCGTGACGAGCGTCGGAGGTACATCAATAACTTGGCGCGTTGGTTGGCTCTGGAACAAGTCAACGGCATCAGTGTCAGCGGCGAGCGCCATAAAAGCTGCTATCACAGTGCTACAGCTGCAGCATACCGAAAACGTGGTGGCCGGAGTTACGGGATGATCCAGGATCAGCGTCAGATATCCCTTGTAGCGATCTGACGACGTTGGCCGGGACCAAAAGCCTCGACCGGGGCCTCTGCGCTGTCTCCCGGGCATGGCAATGAACCTCGATGAGGGCGGGCGCCGCGCCAGCATTGCATTCTGGCGGAATTTGACGAAGGGTCTTAGAACTGTCTGTTGTCGATCCATGGCAATCAGCAGATCCCGGCCATCCGCACTCCCCCGGCTGGAGGGAGGGCATGTAGTGTCATCGCGTCCGTGGTAATCGTTGACCTGGGCGCTCGCCATACCAGCCTCTCGCACGAAATTCGCTCGCAAGCGGACGAGAGAGAATGTGGGCCGTGGTGGGCACGTTCTTGCGCCCGACCTTCACCTGCCTGGCGTCCTTGCTGTTCCTCACAGCGTCCTGCTCTCCAATCCTGTTTTCGGCGAAATACTTGTTCGAGTTCATATGCCTCCACCCGACCACGTATCTACCCTGGAGAGACGACGCGTTGATGTACTGGTTGAGCTTCACAGTGACTGTGAGGTGCGTACTGCCCTTCTTGCTGAACTGGGTTTCCCACTTCTTGATTTCTTTGCTACTTCTTGTTCCTAGTGCTTCTGCTAATGCGGCTGCTTGGCCAGGTCGCTGCCTACCTGTATGTTTGCCACGACCAAGTTTTGGTTAAACCCTGCTCTCGA
The DNA here is from genome assembly GCA_027600665.1 of Irineochytrium annulatum. Lineage (NCBI taxonomy): Eukaryota > Fungi > Chytridiomycota > Chytridiomycetes > Chytridiales > Chytridiaceae > Irineochytrium > Irineochytrium annulatum. The sequence goes on from JADGJL010000371.1 coordinate 8,437, forward strand.
CTTCTTTATAATCACGATGACAACCCAGGTGAGGTTCCTTCTGTGCCCCTTGCAGCTCGTTCGACTGCTTAATTTGCTTCGCAGGCCGTTAACGCTGTCATGTGGATTTTTATCCCGTACTTCAACCTTTCAAATCACATCGGGGTTACCTGTTCGGTCCAAATCGTGTTCGCGCTCACGATGTCGTCCTTCAGCTCCTACTTGATGACCGCCAACAAGTCAAAGAGCCTCGCATTTAACATCCGCTCATCCGTCATGTCTACTATATTTGCGTTTCTTCTCATCGTGACGGAAGTGTAAGCTTTTTGTTAAGCTTTGCCTCTTCCTGCTGCATTAGTGGTTAAAAAAGGGTTTCTCAATTTCCCAGATTGACGCTCTCGTCGCTGATTTACCTAGCAAACAGCAACAACGTGGCTGGCGGTGGAATTAACTGGACTATTGTCCCCATCACGTTCGGATATCCGGTGCTCAAATTCGTGTTCGTCGTCATGGCGAAAGCATTTACGGTTGTATGGAAGACCCCGCAGCCAAAAACTCGCTACGAGGAGGTCACAGCAAACAGTGTTAAGGTGCAATTTTGATGAATCCATTGTGCTGCACTGTTGGCGGCTTGCGACTTTCAACAATTGCTAACGCTATCTCGTCAGGTCATCATGACTGGCAGCATCGAATCCATGATGGCAATCGTCACTCACCTGATCATCCTCCGCACGCCGGGATTAACTAACTACTACGTTTCAGCCGCGGCATCATTAGGCAGCAATATGCTCGCTCGGCTCGCCTTCCTGGCATTATTTTACAGGACGAGGAAGGCAAAGTTGGCCAAGATCGTCGACGAGGAAACCGCCACTACCCAGGAAATGAACAAGCGGAAGACCGACGCTCAGGAGGAGAGCGCGAAACCTATCGTTGCATCCTCGGATTCCAATACAACTATAAGCGTCGGCAACAAAGATGACAATGAGAAATCAAATACGCTGTCGGATGCCACCGCTCCGCCCCAAACGCCAGGAGTTCATACCGCATTATCAAACCCGGACTTTGAAGACCTTCCCACCTTCTCCTCCCTGCCGCCATCGAGCCAACGAGCCCCTTCGCACGATTTCAAACGACCCTCCCAATCCTCCTTAAGCTCCCATCTCCTCCACGCCACAGCCGCATCCACCTCGTCCATCTCCCGTCCCCCGTCCACCGCGCCGACCGGTCACAAAGCCCTGAAGACGCTCAATCACCTGCTTCACGTCGACGCCGACGGCCCGGCGGCCATCGACCTCTTCCCCAACGCCGAGGGCGAGAACAAGGCAATGGGCGCGTTCGGGAACAGGAGCAGGGCAAATAGCAATAACAACGGCTCGGGGGCGTGGTCGTCCGGGTCTTTGGGATTTATGGGCAGGAGCAAGGCGGGGAGAGCGTCCAGGGCGTCGCCGCCGACGGGGACGAGGACGTCGCTCGCGGGGAGGGCGTCGGGGACTTCCCTATCGACGGCGACGATGGCGTCGCTAGCCGGGAGGGAAGGGGAGACGGCGACGAAGTTGGTAGGCGGTGGGGAGGGAAAGGCGCTGGCGTGCGACGTGCTAGCGGTCGGACAGAAAGCGTCGCAGGGCGTGTTGGCGGTTGCTGATAGCCCATCCGTGGTGGAAGGAGTTACAGTCGCGGTGAAAAAGCTGTCGGACGGAGAGGCGGAGGTAGACGACGGCGCAACGATTTCGACGGCCATCTTCACGCCCATGACCGACGAAGAGAACTTCTGCTATAACATCGTCGCGACATTAATCAGTGCCTGGTCCGCTCGCGGGACCTCCTTCATGATCATGCTGTGCCTAAATTCCCTGCCTCACGCGTCCGGCTGGTCGTCCTACTACGGCACCATCGACCCCCGCGAGCTCGTGCTTGATCGATTTCTGCTCATGATCCCGTTCGCGCTGGCGGTGGAGCTTGTAACGGTCGCGGTCGAAAAGGGCGTCGTCGGGTTCGATTATATAAAGGGACTCCGGACGTTCTGGGAGGGTTTTACGTGGACGGCCGTGTTCTATATGACGATGGCGGAGGTTTATCCGGCCGGGTTGATGATGATCGCGGACACAGGGATGTTCTACCCCGGACGCTCGTCGTCCTATGAGGCGGGGAGAAAGCAGTGGATTTAGTAGGGTTCGAGAGTGAATCAACTTGTACTTTTGTTGATAGAATAGAGCTTGAATGTCATTACCTTGTGGCCACTTGGTTGTTCCCCGCATCCTTGGAGGACATGGTCTTGCCACAAAGTAACGGTAGCCAAATCCGCCCATGTCAAGACTCCCGCGTTTTGGCCTCCCTGGTTGTTAACCACGGCCTGCGCGGCGCGGGCATTCTCTTGGAGAGTGCAGCGTCCTTCCGAGCCGAGTCCGAAGTTATCGTTGAGCGTGAAAACTCACGATTCGGCGGTCACGATCGCGAGGTGGGGCCACCCTTCCATATCAGGGCCGGACCCTGAGCACAATACCTTGCTTGCCGGACGCGTCTCCGATGGCCGGGGTCGGCACAACGCCACGCTCGGCCTTATCCCAGCAGGCTGTAATGACGACAGACCTATAAAGCGGGTGGGGTCCACCTCCCGGTTCCGCTCATTGCGACCTCTATCTGACCCCCATTATGATCAAGAGCCTCATTCTCCTCGGCCTGGTGGCCGCCCTCGGCGTCGACGCCGAGCTGATGCGGTATGTCGCGACCCCGGAAACGCGACCATATACATTGCGATGTGATGCTGACCGAGCGTGATCAGGATCCCGCTTACGAAGCTAAAGAAGACGAAGGCCGTCGACGGTGCCGCTCTGGCGCGTCGCTACGCTGACCTCGCGACCGCTGCGTCCACCGGCACGGTCGCGATTTCAGACTACCAGAACGCGCAGTATTACGGGACAGTCAGGTAAGTCCAACAGTCGATCGCGCACTTCTGATCGCAACTCGTTTCTGGTGCATGTATTGATACGTTCGTCCTCCAGCCTCGGCACCCCGGCCCAAGACTTCAAAGTCGTCTTTGATACGGGCAGCTCGAACTTCTGGGTGCCCTCGACCCACTGCTCCTCCTTCGCCTGCTTCTTCCACAAAAAGTATGACGCGACTAAGTCGTCCTCCTACAAGGTCAACGGCACCGCCTTCGCCATCCGGTACGGCTCCGGCTCCCTGACCGGCACCTTCTCGTACGACACCCTCTCCATGGGCGGCATCAAGGTGCCGGGCCAGATCTTTGCCGAGTCGAAAACGGAGCCCGGGCTCACGTTCGTCGCGGCTCAGTTCGACGGCATCCTCGGCCTGGGTTACAGCAACATCGCCGTCGCTGGTGCCACGCCGCCGTTTTACAACATGATTGCGCAGGGCCTCGTCCCGAGCCCGGTCTTCGCCACTTATTTGTCCTCGAAACCCGGCGGCTCCGACGGCGAGCTCGTCCTTGGTGGTATTGACGCGAACCACTACACCGGCGACATCGTATATGCGCCCGTCGTCCGCAAGGGCTACTGGGAGGTGAACGTCACGAACCTCTCGCTCGGCAGCACGCAACTCTCGACCCCGGCCGTCTCTGGCGCCATCGACACCGGCACCTCCCTCTTCGCCGTGCCCACCGCGCTCGCGGCTCAGATCGCCAAGCTCGTCGGCGCCACCGCCGCTACGAACGGCGAGTACACCATCTCGTGCTCCAACATCGCGAGCCTGCCTGTTTTCTCGATGACGATCGGTGGTCACGTCTTCACGCTCAGCGGCACGGATTACGTTTTGCAGACTTCCATGCTCGGACAGACAACCTGCGTGCTGGGTTTCTTAGGCATTGACCTGCCCGCGCCAGCGGGGCCGCTATTTATCGTTGGGGACGTTTTTATTCGCAAATATTACACCATTTGTAAGTCTTCGTCTCCTGTTCAAACTTCATCTCATTTACTAACGCTATTAATGGCAACAGTTGACCTCGGCAACAATCAAGTCGGTTTCGCAAGCATCAAAGCCTAGAGTTAGGGACTTTTAGAGACTATGGACTGTGGATGAGGTTTGCGAGCCCAGGATTAATGAATGCAGGGATATCCAGTGTGGAGGATAACGTGATGGAAGCCTTTATATGCGCCTCATTGAGAAAAGAATTCTGCCTACAAATAGAGTGGAAGTATGCTTTATGTGAAAGCTAAAGTTTCCGCCGATATCCCACCTCATCGCAAAAAGCGACATTACATTAAAATGTGCAAGGTTGACTGTAAGAAGGTACAAGTCGGACTCGTCCACATCACCGCATATTCCTTTATCAAGATATACAAGCGGCAGCTTTCTCGTACAACACTTCTCCTCCGTGGCCGAAAACGGGACGTTGACTCACGTTCATTCGCGAAAAACGGTCTACAACTTTATTGTAATTCCCATGCGATGCCACATGACGGCAACGCCCTGTATCACTGCCATATGCCCAGCGAGTATGGTAAAAGACATCACAAGATTCGCGTTGATGGTGTCCATCGAGAGATTTACGACCCCCGTCATCAGATTCGCCTGTATGACTTCAAGTCAAACCTTCTATCCATGGTTGCCAAACCCTACAAAGTAACACCCACCAGTAAGAAAGTCGCCAACTGGTTCCTGTTCACGCTCTCGAACAAAATGGGCACGCGCGGGCTCTCACTCCGCATCCCAGTCACGGCCAGGTCGATTAAGAGACAGCCGAGCAGGAAGACGAGCGACGAGCTGACGACCCATGTGGAATATGTGAGATTCGCCTGTGAAAAAAAAAAGTGCTTGAAGTTATAAAACGGAGGGGGGATGGGGGAGTTGTTGGGAAGAAAACGGATGAAGGAAAAGAGAATTTACCATCCGCCGGGATATTTGAGCACCGAAGCCCTCGTACGCAACGGCAAACACGCTGGCCGTAACGAGGAGGTATATGAAGAGACTCCGCACAATATCGGAAGCCGGCTTCCCCACGGCGCCAGCGGCCGACCCGCGGCCACCACTTTTAGCCCCTCCAATTGCCGCCTTGCCACTCGTCAACGTGCTACCCTTCGAGGACGGCGTCTTTGCCAGGATGTCGGCGCCGATGTGGGCGGCAAAGAGGAAGATAGCCCAGTATCCTGTCAATCAGCACATTTAGCTTCGTTTTTCTGTTTATTGAGCGGAAGATCTAACCGTAGAAGCTGCATATTCCCTCACGATTCAACGCAAAGAGGCTGCCCTCCCTTTCCGCCGTCAAGATGTAGTCCGCCCCGCCGAACTGAAGGGCTGCTTCGTAGACTGCGCGTGTGGGGCTTCGTTAAGGCCGAACAATCAGCTACTGAAACTCACGCGCCATGAAAACTACGCTCAAGACGGCGAAGCTCGTTTTCGGGAAGATGCTTTGCAATACCGCAGTGAACAGCGGGATCAACCCCAAGGTGAAGAAGAAGTTCCAGTGCACTCCGTATTCCGTAACGTGCTCCTGCATATGAACCTCATTCAGTTTACTGCAAAATCTCATAGAAAGCCGAACCTGGTAATTCACACCTTTCGTCACAGCAATCCGGATTAGGCCCATTATCAAAACCGGTATTGAGATCTTGAGAGACTTGATGATTGGTCTCGTCTCCGTCGTCTTAAGCATCAACCGGGGGCCCGCCACGAATCCGTTTGAAAAGATGAACGCGCCGACTCCAAGATCCATCTTAACACGTCATTTTAGACTCAAGTCAGCCGATATCACACACCAGTGAGGTCCCGTACGTCTCCGTCTTTGCAAACTTCCGCGGAAACACCTTAAAGTCCACGGCGAGGATGCAGGCGACCGTCATGATTTGCAGGTACGATCTAAAGGCCAACGAGAAGGGCCGATGTTTTGGCCGCTCCATCGTCTGAATCCTCCGCGTCGCCCGCGCTCCCGTCATCGCAATCACGGCGCTAATTCCCACCTGGCCAGCCAAGATGGCGGGTGACCACTGGGTGAACGTGATCGAGCACAGCAGCGGGACGATTAGCACCACGTACTCGATCACGGCCGCGAGAAAGAAGGAGGTGCGCGCTGGGAGGTCGAACCTGGTCGCGAGGCATTTCCAGAGGAGGTAGGAGGACTGGACGGTCGGTTTAAATGGATCTTCCTCCCGCGCGAAAAAGGTATGAAGAGGAAGGACGAACCATTAGGATAACTAAGACCTCTTGGTTCTCCCAGAGCGTGGTGGTGCCCGAGAGTCCGGTGACGAACTCCTCTTTCGCGTTCTTACGATCGGCAGGGTGCGACATTCTGTGACGATTGATGTTCAAGCCATATACAAGCCGCCCGATGAATTTCCTTCGTCAGCAACCAACATTCTAAGGAAATTTACTCCCAACAAAGCACTTGCTGGTCATTTCATTCCCCAGGCAAGCCCACATGGACGGGTTGCAGAGTGAGAGGGAGCGCTCGCGGTCGGGAGCTTTGCCTGGAATGGCGTGCTCCGGAACTTTGTGGATCATCCATCGCTGTTGGTCGCGGGGCGACGATGTCACCCTCGCATGACCGATCCTGCCATGATCCCGGTCCCGGACGTCCAGTGTCTCCTAAGCGATCGTGTCGTCCGGGCCAAGATTATCTGGCAGGTCAGACTGCTTTGCAAGGATGGCCGCCAGTCCCATCATGACGAGCCGCCGATACCCGGCTGATGGAGTGGGAAATATCGAATCATGCGGACCATTTTGTTGAGCTGCTTGCGGCCATCTGTGGTTGCCTGCGAGTTCACGCCCTGCTTTACTGGTTGTGGCAATAAGCATTTGAACTTCAGAAGTAATCCCAAGATATTCCAAGTCGTCGCTGAAATGTTTTAAGCGACTTCCATTAATTATTTCCTAAAATAAGGAACTTTCAGCTGCCGGCAGAGTGCGTCACGCTTTGGTCATTTGTTTGTGCCAACCGGAACGAACCTATGTCGGTCAGGTCGACCTCCGAGCGGCCCCCGTCGCTGCTCCCCACCGCTGTGTCTGGCGCTCCGCTGCCGTCGCCGAACCAGGACCTCCGCAGCCGCAACAAGAGGTGCGTACAGGGAGACGCCGCGGGGACCAGCGAAGGCGTGGGACTTTTTGCATGGGCCGCCTCGTTTGGGCCGCCAGCCTGATCTCCTCAGCGCATCTGTACTCATCCCTCTTCGTGATCCAGGCGTGACGATGCGATTCGCAACAAGGTCCAGCAGGAGCTAAATCGCAAGACCAAGCGCCGTTCCTCCAACATGGACCACATGGCATCTGGAACTCCGGCCCGCAGGACGAAAGGCCGGTCAGGCACTGTGGCCTCCCTGCACCCAAACCCTCCTATCACGGTCATGGAGAACGCCAAGGTGGCGCAGGCCGCCCAACTAATGGCCGCGAAGCGTGTCGACGCCGTCCTGGCCGTCTCAAGCGACGGCAGCCTCGTGGGGATCCTGACGGACAAGGACATCTCGTTCCGCGTCGTCGCGGAGGGCCTGGACGTGCGCTACACGACCGTCGCGCAGGTCATGACCAGGAACCCGATCTCCGTTATGGCGAACGGGCCACGGAATGAGGCGCTCAGCATCATGGTCGCGAGGCGGTTCAGGCATTTGCCTGTGATGTCCCCGGTGAACGATGAGGACGAGGAGGATCAGCAGAGCGAGGCGGGCGGGATGGCGCCGTCGATGATTTCGTCGAACGGTGGTGGCACGAACGTCGTCGGGTTGCTGGACATCACGAAGTGTGTGTTTGATCGGCTGGATGACCTTGAGAAGAAGGTTAACGAGGACGCGAACATTGTTGCTGCCATGGTACGAAACCGGAACTTTTCTTGCAAGCCAAACTTTGGCTCATCTTCTCTCTAGGAAGCGCTCGGTAGGCGCGGCGCCGTTGCCTCCGACCACGTTGACGCGATGAGGTCTCAACACGGATGTCCTGATCTGTACGCGGTGCTTGAGAGCACACATCATGAGGGCCAAGTGCACGTGCCGGAGATCTCGATCAAGAGCACCGTCAGGGATGCAGCGAAGGCGATGAGGGAGCATCATATGACTGCCATTCTCGTGTCGTCGTCGACGGAGGATGATAAGCTGGGCGGCATCTTCACCACTAAGGATATCGTGCTTCGCGTCATTGCGGCGGGGCTGGACCCGGCGACGACTTCCGTTGTACGAGTTATGGTAAAGCCTTTTGCTTTTCTATCATCAGGTTGCTTTGTCAACACATTTGTTAGACCCCTCAACCAGACTTCGTGGGCTCGGGGACAACTATCCTTGACGCGTTGAAGAAGTTGAAGGCCGGCCATTACCTCCACCTTCCTGTTGTTGACCACGGTACAACACTTGGCCTCGTTGACGTCCTCACGCTTACAATTAACATGTTGGAGTATCTGGTACATTCACATTGAACTACGTTCGTTTATTTGCCTCGATTTTAAGCCATTTTCATAGATGTCGAGGAACGGCGAACCCGTCGAAAGCGGTCCGGAGAGCGGCCCGATGTGGAATAAGGTTTGTTTAATATTTTGGCCATTTACGTTGTTTTTTTTTTTGCTTTTTTTTGTTTTAACCAGGTACTTCAGTTCTGGAACACCACCTTCGCGCCCGCATACACGGAGACCGAGACTCAATCCGCTACCGAGGACTCCCGCTCCATGCTCTCCCACGGCGCCCCCGCGCCGCCCCAATTCTATCAGCCCGAAGCCTACCCTAGCGCCCGAACCCCTCCTCCTCGCCCCCCATCCGAGCCCGCCGTTCCAATGGGTATTTCCTCCCCGCGATCCTCCACCGGCGGCCAACCGCAGCAATCCCGCCCCGACGCGCAGGCCGCATTCCCGGAACGCTTTCAATTCAAGCTGAAGGACGCCTCCGCGGGTAAAGTCTTCCGCTTCCAGTCCTCGACGCGCGAGCTGTCCGATCTCCTGGGGCAGGTCATGTCTAAGCTGGACGTGCGTGACCATTCAACGGACTCGGGCGTCCTGACGCTCACATACGAGGATGAGGACGGGGACGTCGTCCACCTGGCCTCCGATCAGGATTTGACGGATTCCGTCCGGATCGCGCTTGGAGCCGGGTGGGACAAGCTGACGATCGCGGCGAGCTTCGATGACGAGCTTATTGGAGGATCGGTTGCTGCGGCGGCGGAGCCGGATTTGGGGGGCAGGGGAGTGCATAGGAGGGGCGCGAGTCAGGAGGTCGCGAGGGTGGAGGAGACGGGGGCGGTATCGTTGATGGATATGTTGAAGGAAGCGCCGTTGCCTGTCAATGTGGCCATCTCGGCGGGCATCGTGCTTGTAACGGCTTATATTGTTCACAGGCTGACGAAGTAATTAATGCTGATGTAGATTCTCTCTCCTTTGTTGTGTTTCTCTATCTGCTTAGACATCGGCCTCGGTCTGCACGTCCCCCCCACTCTATCTTGTATTGGTCTCTTCGTTGGCGCGCCTACGGTGAAGGGCAGCCAGCCTTTGTACCGTCTTGCCGTCGGATCTTTCACTACTCCTCTTACTGGTGGCTTCATTTTTCACTTTTCATCCCCTTTAGCCGTGTTATTTATTGTGTGGCGACAGGCCCACCGAATGGGATTGCTGTTTAATCTGTCGTTTGACAAGTATGTTATGACGAGACAGATCTTATTAGATTCGTGTTTACTGTTATGCAAAATACGCGCTCTGTGACGAGCGGCGTCCGTTGTGTGCGGGGATATACATAAGCAAACTAAAATGCAAATGATAATGTGAAAGGTGACTGCGAAGTCTCTGTGGTAGTTCAGGCGTCCCATATTTTGATGAGCTGCATTTGAAACGGCTGTGAGCACTCTTGATTCCCCGGAAACAAGTGCTTTACCTTCGCGAAGTCTTCAAAGCCGACCTGGCCGTCGCCATCCATGTCGCCATGTTTAATCATTTCTAGCGCCTCCTCTCCGCTGATCACTTCGTCCAGACTCTGGAGGACGGCTAGAAGATCCGCGGCCGATATGAAGCCGTTGTGATCCGCGTCCATTGCTTTGAAGGCCTCGGTAATTTGAGACTCGGTCCGAAGGGAGTTGAAGGTGAAGTCGTCGATCATCCTATGAGAGTTTGTTTCCCGATTACACACGAACAACAAATCAATCAGTTGTGAACATACGTCAGAAATTCCTCAAACTCTATCGTCCCAGTGTGGTCGACATCCACCCGCCCAATCATTGCCTGAAGTTCCTCCTCGCTTGGATCCATCCCGCAGGACCGCATCACCTCCCCGAGCTCATAAATATCAATACCCCCATTCTCGTCCTTGTCGAACAAATTGAATGCCTCCTGCGATACAACCAGATGTCAACAAATGCCCCACAACGACGAACCTAATTCAAACCTGGTAATACTCCCGTTGCTCCGCTGAGAGGCTCTTCTTCTTCACCGCAGCGTCATCATCCTCCTCCGTGGTCGTCGTCGCTTTTTTTCCCCCACCCGCGGATCCCCCAGCCTTGTCTGCTCCAGTCCCACCTTTGCCCCGGGTACCTGTCGTCGCCGCCCCGGCCTTCCCACGACTCCGCCCGCCGCTCCCCGTATTTCGACTGCCCGCGCTGTTGCTCGTGCTGTCCCGGATGTTTCTCGGAGCACCACCGCCGCCCCCACCTCCGGAGCCCGATCTCGAGCCCGCGACGCTCCGTCGATGGCTGCCTCCTGGAGACGAGGAATATCGATCCATTTGTCAGGATCCCGTATCAGCGATCTCTAGGCCGGGCGACTCGACTCTGAGAGGATCGCGCTGCAGGTTGGAGGTGGTTGCGATCGAGGATTGTCAAAGTTCCCTTTCATCAACCCCGACAGGATCCCGTTATGAGCGCCGGCCTCTCGCGCGAGGTCCTGAAGTGGATCCAAGGGCTCAACCTCAGCTACTCGATCAGAAACTCGAAGAGGTGAGAGGGATTTGTTTAATCTGGGAAGAGCGCCTGTGAGAGCCGTCGCGGCGAACTTCCGAGCGTGGGGAGTTCCTTTACTACTTTCGGCACCGCGTCCTGTTAAACTGTGCTGGAAGCGGATCAAGATCTGCTCGAATATGGTCTGATGACGTCGTCGCCACCGCAGGGACCTTGCCAATGGCTTCCTGGTGGCCGAGATCCTCTCCCGCTTCTTCCCCGACGTCGTGCACATGCATGCATACGACACCGGCACGGGCACCGCCGCGAAGAAGAACAATTGGGATCTCTTGGAGCGCGCGTTCGTCAGGATTGGCATACCCGTCCCGAGAGACTACGCCGCCGACGTGGCCGCCTCGAAGAACGACGCGGGCGCCCTCGTGCTCAGCATCATTTACACACATATTGTGAAGTCGGGGTGAGCGCTTTCGTTTAGGGCAGAGTGCTTGTGGTGCGACCTCCCGGTGTTAATGTTGATCGACTGCAGACGCGGCCCAAACTCCAAACCTTCAAGCTCCCATGGCATCAGCATCAGCCGTGAACATGAGGATCCGACCGACTGGCTTATGAAACCCCCACCCTCACGCGGCGGCGGCGTCCACCTCCTCCTCGACCAATCGCCAATCCATGACCCGCCGCTCTCCCACCTTCTCGACCCACCTTCACCGGTCATCCTCCCACCACCACCTTTGATACCAATACCGATACCGACCCCGAGCCCAGCTCTGCCGTCTACGACACGGGCGGCGGCGAAGTCACCGTTGAAGAGGGGGGCGGGGAAGGGGAGTTATGCCGCGCAGAGGATGAATCAAATCACGCAGCAGCAAGGAGTTGGGAGCAGCGGTGCGGCTGGTGGGTCACCTAGCACGGCAGCTGGTGGTGCGGCAGGCGGCAACGCGAGCGTAATCGGTAAAGAGGCAATCTTGATGGCGAATCCAAAGGCGGCTGCCATGCTCCTTCAGGGACCATCAGGTGACTACGGGAAGGAGTTTGAGGAGCATATGGGGAAGGTAACTGAGTTCGCATCTGTATTAGCTGGCCGAATTGTGAATGAAATTTAGGTTGCCGTCCTCAAAGTGCTCTGCTCGCTTTTAGGTGTCGCGGATGGGCAGTTGTCATTCAGTCGGTCGTCGTTTCCTCTGATATTGTGTCGGGAAAAATTGATCTACCGGCTGGAAGGCATGGACGCGGACGAAGCCGGTAAAGTCAACGGCGCTTTGATGGCGAAGGAGCGCGAGTTCTTGGCTATTCTCCAGCATAGCCCGCCCTCGGATTTGACTATGCTTCTGGATACTCTGTTACCGTGCGTCACAAGCTTCTCCTCCACGTCGAGGGTTTTTATCGGTATGAAAATTTGTTTCAATCTACAAGCTACGAATTCTAACTATCCGCAAAGTTGGAGTTCAGTGCATGGTATTCTTCGGGAAACTGTTACACCGCCTCCAGCCAAAGGACTCATTCTCCCGCCTGCTTTCCGCCAAAGAGCACGTCACGCTCCTTAGCCAAGTCTCCGCAGCCCACTCCCAACGCATTCCTTTCATCGCGCGGATATTGGATGCATTCATCGGGCCCGGCGCGAGCGACTCCGAGCGGATACGGACGCTTCTAACTATCAAGTCGTTCGTCAACGCGGCGGCTGCAGGCCAGGACACTGTGAATGCACAGGGTGGTCCGAACGCTTCGAGTGCCAGTGGCGCAGGCGGTGCCAGCTCAAACGGACAGAGCGGGGAATCTCCGAACGCGTTCGTCTTCCTCCTCTGCGCGCTTGAGACAGTCCGGAGCAAGCCCGTCGGCCCGCGAACAAATCGTGAGGATGGACTACCGCCCGCTATCCCGCAACCTGGCAACAATAACAACAACAACAACAGCAACACAAACTCACAACACATCACCCTCATCCTCTCTGAGTGCCTGACCGTTATCAACACGCACCGCCGATCCGCCTCCACCGGCCAGATCTTCGGCTCCGCGGGCGCCATTATGGAGATGTGCGCCGCCATCCACCTTCTCTCTCTCCTAGCCGAAAGCGCCGCGCAATCGCGTCACGCGCAGCAGTCGACGAGCGACGACGAGCACAGCCCGGTCACGGACGTGGACGAAGGTCGGACGCCGTCGCCGCACAGGAAGCCGCCTTCGACCGCCGTCGGGATGATACCGGACAACGTCGCGGGGGACGTGATCGATGCGGAGGGGAAGGGACTGCTCAGGGCCGTGATGCATTACGATTGCCCGGCGTGTTTGCAGAAGGCATATGTGAGGTTCCTGGCGGGAGTGTTAGCGGTTGTAAGGGATGGGCATCCGCTTGTGAAGGCGGCGAGGGAGGCGGCGGGGGGCGTTTTGAAGTGGATAACGGATGATGTCTTAAGGAGCGGTTAGTTTTGTTACTCGAGTATTTTAGTGACTAAGCAGCAACTCCTTAGCGTTGATCCTAATAGCGCCGTCACTCCGGTATCACCCGCCTCTCGGCGCACCCTTCGTCCGCGGCCTCCTAGCTATCGACGAGCCGACTCGCCTGCAGCTCCTCTCCCTCCCACCATCCACCCCAACCGGCTCCAATCCACCCTTAACCGCCTCCTCCCTCGACCTCCTCCGTGCCACCGCCGAGCTTCACACGACGCGCTTCGGCGACCATGTCGACCTGACCTGGGACCTGCCCTTCGTCGAGCGGTCGACGGACGCCGGCCGGGTCGTGGACGGTTGGTGGGCCTTTGGCGTCGGCATGGGATTGGCCCGGGTGGTTAAAGGCCCCGAGAAGGCCGGGCTGACAAAGGAGGGTCTGCAGATTTTGCTGGCGGTATTGATGGCGATTGTCTGCCCGGGGAAGTTACAGCAGACGATGGGATCAAACCGCGGTATGAATGGCACGGGTGGGGCCCACTTAGAGGCGCCGGTCAAACTTGAGATGCTTTCGATGAGCGAGATTCCGACTATCGAGGAGCTCACTTCCGCGGCGGTGCCTATCGCAACTACCACGGCATCTCGGCTCCCCGTGTTGCGTAAACAAACGGCCGAAGCGGGCAACGATGACCCGATGGCGCCGTGGAGCCACATGTACGAGTTTCTTATCGCAGATTTGTTCGTCCTCGTGCCCAACGACGAAACCTCCGAGCTAGCGTGCTGCGCCCTCGAGGCCTTCACCCGCGCGCTTCCGCCCGAATCGTCACTGCTCAACCACCTGCCGCTCGTCGTCGCATCCATGGCAAGGCTGGCCATAAAGGGGGACCAGGCTGTTGAGAAGACGCCGCGGGAGAGGTTTGTGCAATGGGTCGTCAGGTGGGCAAAAGGTGGGAGGGAAACCGGAGGTGGTTGGAATTGTGTGGTCCCGGTGAAGGAGGATGTGAGGAAGGGAGTCAAAAGAGGGATGAGGGAGGTCGTTGGGAACTTCATGAAGGGATTCCCTGGGCTCTGCAGGGAGCACGCGGAGGAGTGGTCGGTTTTGGTGGCGACGGCAACCGCGGGTTGATTAATCGGGTGGCACCGGAGAGTTTTGCTGGCCTCATCTTAAAGTTATTCCTTCCTAGTTTGAGTAGCAGAAAGTGTAATATTTACATTAATGGATGGCGTTGACCTTCTGCTCGATGAAGGATAGCGGTATGGTGAAGAGCGAATAAATCGACCGCACACGTCCGATCTCTTTCGATTCGAATTTTTAGCAAGCAGCCATGGAGTCAACCACACATACCGCCGAGGACCGCCTCCTCGACGCCATCGACGCCATGAAAGGCCCCGCCGCAGCGATGAAGGCGTCGACGCTGACCATGGACGCTGCCGGCAACGGGGCCGACGACGGGTTCGAGTCCGCAGCAGCAGCCCCCGCCGCCGAGCCCCACCACCCTGCGACCGACCTCCTGCAGGACTACCGCCACGGCGCCTCGCACCCGTCGTTTGCCGATGTTGTGAAGGAGTCCGCAGGGGAGGACACCGTCCCTGAGCATTCTGCGACTACAGAGACCGACGTCGACCGTCAGATCGCGCAGCACTCACAGGCTCAACTAAACGACGACGACAACGACCCGTCCTTCGCCGAAGTTGTTAAGAATTCGAGCGGGGTGCGCGATGACGACATCCCCGTTGACGAGAACTTGAAGTCTCCAGCCGTCGCCGAGGTCGAGACGCCAGCCTGGTCGGAATCGAAGGACGAGTCGAAGGACAGCGCCGGCAGTTCGACCGCGGGCTTGAACTTTGGGAAGCCGCCACTCGCCAACGACAAGGATGCGTTCCCGCGCATCGAGGACGTCTACCGCGCCCCGGGGGCCCACCGCGATGACCGATCCCGCGGGTCCCAGGACTGGATGCAGCTCCCGTCCTCGACCTCTTCGTCCTTCGCCTCCACGCCCAGCGGCGGCCCCCCGCCCAACACC
>JADGJL010000372.1:0-23603 GCA_027600665.1 Irineochytrium annulatum
CCCTCAGACTGCGGACCCCGCACCCCTCTCCACCTCCACGTCCGACATCTCCGCCTCCGCCTCCGCCATCCCGCCCCACCTGCAGCAGCAGACCCCGTCCTCTCCTCTCACTCCCTCAACGCCCACGCAGCTCCCGCCCTGCCCAGACTGCCATGGAGCGGGCTACAAGGCCGATAACTCGCCTTGCTTCGCTTGCCCCGGACCTTCCCTGTCGCTCGTCAAGCCGGCGAGGAAGTCCAACGTCTTTGTCACGACCGCCCACCTGGACCCGGAGGCGCCCACGTACAGCTTGTCGAGCCCCATCACACCCGTCGCCGGCGGCGGTGCCCAGGTCAGGCCGATCTTGAATCAGGAGATCGTGAGGAGGTTGTGGAAGAAGCCTCAGGCGCAGGCGCAGGCGTCGGCGACGTCGGCGACGGCGGCGGGGATGGCGGAGGAGTTTATGGCGGCGGTGTCTGACCCAGAGGCGGTGCACGGGGTACCGACTCCGATCCCGACGGCGGCGGTCGCGGCCGTCAGCGCGCGGCACTCGTCCTTCCCGCCGGCCGGCTCATCGCCGCTCACGAGCATTCTCGACGACCTGTACGGACACCACCGGCGGCTCTTGGAGGAGGAGTTGGACCTGGACCATGACGGGGACGTTGAGGAGATCCATGGGGACACCGACTCGGACTCGGACGACGATGACGATGATGATCTGGCCGACGGGTCCGGCAGCGGTGTCACGGGATCGGGCGGGGATTTCCTCCGCATGCCGTCGCGCCGTCGCAACCGGGTTGGCTCGAAGGTCGGCGCGGTTGCTCGGGGAAAGAATGCAAGGAGGTCAGGGAGGCTTTCGGGTTCCGTCAGCTTAAGTCAGATCATGCCCGCCGCAGCAGCTGCTGCCGCTGCTGGAGCGGCGGCCAACGCGCAGCCGTCCAGGCGCAGGAGGCCGAGGAGGGGTTCGTCGGCGTCCGAGCTGAGTCACGCGGCCGCCAGGCTGAGCATGGACTCGGGCTTCGGCCCCGCATCCGCCACTCTCTCGTCGTCGCTCGCTCTGCAGTCCTCCAGCTTTAGCAGCAGCGCGGGCATGAGCATGCCGGTCGCGGGCCCGTCGACGACGGCGGCCGCGCTTTTGATGGAGGACGCCGTCGACGTCGGGTCCTCTTCGTCGTCCGCAGCGCCCGTTCACTCGCGCAGGGCGGGCAGCGTGCCGAGGAGCGGGAGTATCAGGGCTGGGACGCCGGTCAACTCGAAGGAGGGGTGGGAGAGTGGGGGTAGTGCCGGTGGTGGGTCGGGCGGTGGAAGGAGGAGGCCGACAAGGAAGGGGAAGGGGAACCATCACTCGCACGTTCACGAGGGACACATCGTCGAGTCTTGAGGCATGTTGAGAATGAAGGAGTGGGTGTGTTTGGATGAAGGGTTCAACGATATGGATGCCGATGGGATGGATTAAGGGATGGATGGTGTGGACGGATTTGCGGTGTTGGCTGATGCAGAGTTGCCTCCCCTTCGTGTATCTTCATTGACCCCCCTTTACAACCCTCCCACTACCGTTTTTCGCAGTACCCGAGCTGTCAGCAATGTGTTACTATCGCTTTCGTTGTATTGTGTGGCTCCCTTTGATATTGCAAACACCTATGTATGCCCTGCTTGTGTCCTTTTTCCCGTTTGAATGGGGTGCCTCCTTGTTATTCATTTGTTTTTTGTTTCGCCTCCACCTATGCATATCCCAAATGACCGCCTATAAATACTCCTTTGAACCCTATCCCTCTTCGACTTCACCTCTCTCCTTCGCGGAGGTATAGAATACACAGCCATGCAGTCCTTCATCAACTCAACGCGCGCCCCCAAAAAAATCTGATTTAGTTTCTCTTTCAACCTTCCACAATTTGGGTTTTTATCTTCAGCCTTCATCTTGTTCTGGTTTTTTAAGATTGTCGAGGTCCTATCATCACGTGGCCCCCACATCTTCTCATTAGCGACTTCGACCCAACATTGTGGTTCATGTTTATACTTGCTTGGTTTTGTTCTCCATTGTAACCGCAATAGGTTTAGTTTGCTAAACAGTTCATCTGGTTTTTTTTCAGCCCCATATTGTTTTCTGCAAATAAATAGTCTCTTTGGTAAAAATGTGGTGCATTTGTACACATATTCGTTCTGCCTTACCATGCGAGATAAGGTTGGCGTAAGTCCACCCAGCACAACCTTGTACTTTTAAGCAGAGGAAAGAGCTGCCAGTTAATTCACTGCAAACGTTTCGGCATCTCCTACTCCAGGTCCAGCTCTTCTTCCGTCACCGCTAAACATCCAATCTTAGCTAACACTCCCCTTAGCCGTCGCGGCGGCACGCCGACTGCGCGGAGACGCTACAACACCGATCGACATGGGCGATCATGCTTGTCATTGACCTTTCCAGTTGTAGAGTGGAATGATCGGCACCCCCTCTTGCTAGCGTACGCATCAAGACGATCCGCTTCCTCCCACAGCCAGCCCTAGCGACAGTGATAAGACCGCCAGATCGCCTTCTGTTGATGGCGCCTTCATTGTGGTAGTGAGGCATCCATTAGTCGTCAATTCTCCCTTTTTTTCGATCAAGACACGATCACCATGCCATCCGTTGACGATGGCGAGCAATATACCCGGCCAGAGGCCGTGAGTACCGCCGGCTGCGATGCCATATCTAATCTATCTGTGCTCCCAGATCAACACCATCGTTGAGACCGTCGACAGGTAAGCGCATTCCTCACCTCGATCTTGCAAGCGGACTAATTACTCTGGCCTTTCCACTGGAAAAAAATAAACGCAGATACAACACGGACAACCTGGTCGCCCTCGAGGAGTACGTCCGCGAGCAGATGCACAACAACACCATCGACCGCACAGCGAACCTGGCCGTCCTGAAGCTGTACCAGTTCAACCCGGACAAGACCAACGTCCTCGTCGTGACCTCCATCCTCGCGCTCGCGCTCGCGGCACTGCCGGACCCGGACTTCAACCTGTGCCTCTGCCTCCTGACCGAGGACGTGCTCAACGAGCCCGCCGTCGCCAGGCTGATCGAGATGCAGCACCTGCTCGAGCACTGCAGGTTCGAGCGGTTCTGGCAGATGTTGGAGGAGGATGAGGCGCAGGGCGGGGACGACGAGGACAGGCTTGACATCCTCCGGGATTACCCGGAGTTCGACACCCGGGTCCGGAGGTTCATCTCGTCCACGCTGGCGTCGTCATACCAGTCCATCTCGCTGCCGACGCTGCAGAGGTGCCTGAACCTGGACGGGGAGGATTTGGCGGACTGGATCAGCGTCATCGGGGCGACCGTCAACGGCGAGCAGAGTCATTTGATCGACTTCCCGGTCTCGAGGGACAACCAGTCGAAGCCCGTGATCGTGCAGGAAACCATCAAATTTGAGCAGCTGACGAAGTTGATCGGGGCGAGCGCGGATCCGACCCTGATGCCGTCGGGGGGCGCTCATTGAGTTGGGTTTTTGAGTTGGGTTTGAAAGGGGAATGGATAATGGCGAAAGTGGTGGGAACGTTTGATGGGGGGATATCTGGCGGGTTCTGTACTTTCCGGAGTGTCGGGAGGAGTGGCGCATCGGCGAGTCGGCGCAGGCTCAATGTGGATGGTCTTGTTATGAATTGTTTTAATGGATGCGGAAACATAGTTGTGCTTAGCCACATACACACATCATGAAAGGCTAAGGAAGGAGACCCTTGGGTGAAAGCTTTCTTTTTTACAGACTTTGGCGTACTCTTCCCCGTATCTAGCTACACAATACAACCTCGTGAAGGATTATGGCCAGGCGTCCGTTTCTGTAAGTAGCCGATATGAGATATAGCCGACATGCGGCTGCCTAGATCGCTTGCAACGAGCCGCGAGGATGGCGTAGAAAAACTCCACAGCTCGCTACGCGATACGGGCAAAGCGCCGCCGTTCCATGGGGCCGGTATTATCCTCGTGCGAACGCTCTAGGGCTCCTTTCCCGGACGTGGCCTTCCTTAGGGAGAGTCTGGGCGTGTGTTGTACTTCTTAGCCTCTGGCGTCCGGTCTCCAACCCGAGCTGCGGGCTGCGTGCGCCTTCGCGTGGCACCCCAGCCTTTAATCAAAGAACGCTGAACTGCGCCTTCTGTTTAGGCGAGGTGGACGAAGAGAAGAGGTCGTTCGGACGACGGGACGCTGGAGGTCGGGACTCGGGGCCTCCCCACCTGAGTGTAACATATGGAGAGACAGGCCGCAAACGGAGCTCGACGGCGCGACCTCGCCAGGCAGTGGGGCTTCTCTAGCGTGCAGCAGCAGCAGTATGAAGAGGCCGCGATGAAATCCCGAGGAGAAAAGGGGAGCGCGATGCTGCCATCACGTCATGGGGGGGACGGGAGAAGATTGCTGACTCGCTGCTGGTATCACTCCGCGGGTGCCATTGACGTCGCGGTATGGTATCGATGTTCCGTCTCCCAAGGTCAGTGCGACAGCGAAGTCGCGCAGAACGATGTCGTCTTGCGTTATCGCCACCTCTGTGCCTCGGTGCCTTCTGTGGATGTTCCAGGAAACCGATAATGAAGTCTCGATGTGGAATGATGAGCGAGATGAGCCCATCAACATGTGGTTTGACGGGGGGGTTTGCGGGTAGCTGATAACAGATTCACGACAAGCAGGCAGGAGACGGAAGGCAACCCACCTCCGTTTGGGAGTGCAACGGCCCTTTTTAGGCGTCGCGCAAGCCGGGCTAACGTCGCACGGTCAGGAAACCGGCGTATTCCCCCTTCCCGTGCGCCCTGTAAAATAGAAACGCTGACCTGCGACGAATGGGTGGCTGCAGACGGGGGAGCAAAACCTCCGCATTTACTTATCGGTCTGTTTCCTGCTGGCACAAATTTGCACGCAGGCGCATAAGCAGAACTTCCATCACGAACGAGTCACGGTTTGGCCTCGGCGCGGCACCCGGCTCATCGCGCCATCGCCAAGTGATAAAAGGCGAAGGCTCCCCGTTCCCACAAGCTTCGTCCCTTCCCATCCCACCTAGAGGCATCGCACGATGACCGCCGACCTGGAGAAGCCGCACGCCGTGGCCGGCGACAAGGCCGATGAGCCGCAGTTCGTCACGGAGGCCGACATGGAGCTCGCCATCGAGCGCAAGCTCGAGCACGAGAAGGCCGGCGACGCCGACCCCGAGTCGGGCGAGTTCCTTGACGAGATCTACGACATCGTCGACGCGTGAGTTTCTTAAGATATTCCGGGCCACCGTGCGCCACATTTTTGCTGACCGCGTCATTTCCTTGCAGCGTCGTCTCCCGTACCGATGACCCGACCATCCCCGCGAACACCTTCCGCGTGTGGACGCTCGGTATCATCTTCTGCGGTGGCCTCGCCTTCATGAACACGGGTAAGCATATCGGTCATTCGCGCGTCATCATATGGCTAATGGCCTCCTCTCTGCAGTCTTCTCCTTCAGGACCAACTCCTTCACGGCCAACCCCCTTATCGGTGTCCTTGTCGCCTACCCGCTCGGCCTTTTCATGTATGTTTTCTTTGTTCTTGTTGATGAAAAATGGGAGCAACCTTGTGTAATATGATGCACTTCCAGGGCTGCTGTTCTTCCCACCGGCAAGATCATCGGCGACTTCTCGCTCAACCCCGGCAAGTTCTCGCACAAGGAGCACGGTCTGATTTACATCTTCTGGTGAGTTGATTCGGAAGTTTATAGCCTTGTAAGGCCGATTGCTGATGTGTTGCCTTCCCCCAATAGTAACTCCGGCGCCAACACCGCGTACGCCATCTACAACATTATCGGTCAGAAGTACAAGCTCGGCCAGAACCTTTCGGTCGTCTGGGCCATCCTCTTCGCCGTCGTTACCCAAATCTTCGGGTACGGTTTGGCCGGTCTCTGCCGTCGCTACCTTGTCCGCCCCGCCGCCATGTTGTGGCCCACCAACCTCTCCATCATCGCCATGTTAAACTCCCTCCACGAGAAGAAGAACGACGACGAGCAGTACAAGATGTCCCGCTTCAACTTCTTCTGGATGGTCGTCGCGCTGGCCTTCACCTGGCAGTTCTGTGAGTACTGTTTCTTGCTCTTCCAAGTAAGTGCGCTTACGTTTTTCTGTTGCGCAGTCCCGCTCTACATCATGCCGGTGATGTCGGCTTTCTCCTGGCTCTGCTGGTATGTTTCCTGTTTCCTGCCGTCACTGCTGCGCGGCCGATTTTGACTTATTTTATTTAGGGTGACCCCCCAGGGCTCAAACGCCCACTTCCTCGCCTCCGCGCAGCCGCAAGGAGGCATGGGCCTGCTCTCGCTCACGTTTGACTGGAACATCATGTACTCGTTGGCACCCATCACCTCGCCGCTGTGGGCCGTCATGAACCAGGTCTTCGGGCTCTGGCTCTTTATGTGGGTCGTCACGCCTGCCTTGTACTTCAGCAACGCATTTGGTATCGATCAGAAGATTGGGGCCGACCCGGACCAGGGCCCGAACGGCACCGATTCGCAATTCCCGTTCGGTCGTACTCTCAACTCCCCCTCCCTGTTCAACAAAGATGGTCTGCGCGTCGGCACCCGCACGTTTGTGAACACCACGACTTTGTCTCTGAACCAGAAAGTCTACGACGAGAACGCCCCTATCTACCTGGTTGGTTTTTTTTTCGTTTTTTTTGGGTCAAATTGTGTGACTAAAACCTTCGTTATCAGACGAGCTACTTTGCCCTCGAATACGCCTGCTCGTTCGTCGTCTTCGTCGCGGCCATTGTGCACGTCGGTCTCTGGTACGGCAAGGACATCTGGCACCGCTTCCGCACCGCCATGCGCGACCTTGACGTTCAGGACGTGCACGCCAAGTTGATGGATGTCTACCCGGACGTGCCCGACCTCTGGTACATAATCCTCGTCGCCTTCAACCTCGTCTTCGGCATCATCGTCTGCCAGGTCGGCGGCTTCGACCTCCCCTGGTGGGGCGTCCTCCTCGGCTTCGCCCTCGCTTGCGTCTCCATCCTCCCCATCGGCATCATCCAGGCCATCTCTGGACAGCAGATTGGCCTTAACGTCATGTCCGAGTTCCTGATCGGTCTCATCCTCCCCGGGCGCATCGCCGCCGTCATGGCCTTTAAGACGCTCTCCTACATGGCCATGTACCAGGGTCTCTCGCTCGTCGCTGACCTGAAGCTCGGCCACTACATGAAGATCCCCCCGCGAGCGCTCTTCACGGTCCAGCTTTTCTCGACCGTCGTCACCTCTGTCATCAACGTCTTGGCGGGGTGCTGGATCTACGAGTCGTTCGGCCGCTCGAAGAAGACGCACTTCATCAAGGATGACCCCACCTCGGACTTTGTCTGGCGTCTCGACACTTCCGAAGCCCCCGAAGGTTGGACCGCCAACGGGTACAACGTCTTCCTCAACGCCGGCGCCATCTGGGGAGCCATCGGCCCCGCCCGCTTCTTCGGCCCCGGATCTCCCTACTACAAGACTCTTATCGGCTTCCTCGTCGGCGGCGTCGCCCCGCTCATTCCCTACTACCTGCACAAGGCCTTCCCGACCGGCTACTGGCACCTTGTCAACGTTCCCCTGATCGCCATCTTCCCCATTGAGGCCGGTGCGCTCAACTCGGGTCTCATCACCCCGCTCGTCCTCGCCTTCATCGTCAACTACGTCCTGAAGAAGTACCGCCACGGCTGGTGGAAGAAGTACGCCTACGTTATGTCGGCTGGCTTCGACTCGGGTCTCGCCTTCTGCCTCCTCGTCGTCTTCTTCTCGTTCCAGTACAACCAATTCTATCAAAACCCCTTCCCGGCCTGGATCGGCAACCCGGCGGACCAGGAGCACTGCGCGCCCGACTACTACCTCACGTGCACCATGAACCAGATCCAGGGCGGCGCCAGGAACCAGACGTACGACATCACCTACGACTCGTACTGCCGCTCGATCAACTTCCAGGGCCAGGCCGCGGCCCTCGGCCTCGACGGCTTGACTCCCCCCGAGTAATAGATGATCCCTGTCTTTTGTGTTCTCCAATCTAGTTAAGCCCCCCTTTTTTTTGTTCGTTGGATTTTATTCGGGTCTTCAAATGCGTCTTCGACCTCCTCTTCTGGCTTTGGTGCTCAGTTTCCCGTTTTCTGCCGCAGTGTGGGTGCGATAGTCATCCCTCGGTAGCTTGCTGGAGATGTGAGATGTGACGGTTTTGGCGTTCCCTGTGGACTGCGAGTAGTTGTTTTACCCTGATTTGCGTACGCATGCAAGGCCCGCGAACCCCTTAATATACTAAATTCCGATGCTATTTGATGATCAACGATTGGTTTTTGCCACCGATCTTATGATGTTGTGTGCCTTAAAGATGGTTTCTCTTCCATACACTCGTGCGTGCGAGCAGAGGCTGGTGAAGTTCTTTGTGTGATCGCTGGTGCTGGATGAATATGGGATAGGGAGTAGAAACAGTCCTTAATTCGTCCCATATGAACTTCGGCGGTATCGGTGATTCCGCCCATCATCCCAAAGATTTTGCCCCAACCATTAATGCCTTCTGCGCTCGCGCAAAACTTCCTCTCCCCTGTATCGTCCATGCCGCTCAAAATACTCCATGGAAGAAAGCGCGCAAAGCGGCACCATTGCAACAGTTGCGCGTAAAAAACGATGAGGAGAGTAAGTAGCGTAAACGGCCTATAGGACAAAATAGATGAGCAGGGAATATCGACAATTTGCTCTACAAAAAGATTATTAATACCATCCTGGAAGGCCGTAGGCATTCCCAGAGGAGTTGCAGTAGAGGCCGTAATCATACCACATAAGCCGATCTTGACGCCGTTATCAGTTGCGAATGTTTTCGTGCTTATTACAGCTGCCGAGGCATTATCCGCCCTGCTATGTCGAGCGCCCAGGGAGCTCCACCGCCTGGCGCCGCCTTCCACACGCTCTCACGCTCTGCCAAGAGGCCGGCGCCAATTTGCACCGAAGTCTCATTTCGAATGCTTAAGGATAAGAATTGACCGGCTGAAACGCCTGAGCAGCAATTCCATGTTGCTTACACTCGTAACTATTTTTGTTCATAAAAGCAGGATCGCGCTGAAATTCCGATTCCGTTATTCCCCCAACATGGCGTTCAGGAAGAAGGACGAGGAGACAACCCTGTACAAAGAGGAGGCCGTTGGCGCGGGCGACTACCCCAAGTATACCAGCGGCGGCGACGATGTGGAGGACGCGGCCGAGTACTTGGACGAGATATACGACATCGTCGATGCGTAAGTGATGTGTTTTTCCATACATGCGATACTGGTGTTTAACGCGTCCCGCTGCAGTGTTGTCTCCCGGACCGATGATCCGACCATTCCCGCAAACACCTTCCGCGTTTGGGTGGGTAGCGAAGTTTTTGATTGCCCGTCTCCACGCTGACGAAGATGACGGCTTCCAGGTGCTCGGGACGATTTTTTGCGTGGCGTTGAGCTTTTTCAACACGCTGTTCTCGTTCAGAACGAATACCTTTGCCGCTAACCCTTTAATGTAACCGTCCACTTTACGTGTATATGTGCTTACGGGTTGTAGGGGTGTGCTTGTGGCTTATCCTTTGGGCAACTTGATGGCGGCAGTTCTTCCGACGCGACGACTCTTCGGCACCTTTACGCTAAACCCCGGCAAGTTTTCGCACAAGGAGCACGCGCTCATTTACGTCTTCTGGTAAGTAAAGTGGAGTTGACTTTACCTTTGCGGGCTAAATGGTTGACATCGCCACTTTTCCCGATAGTAATTCTGGAGCTGCCACGGCCTACGCCATCTACAACGTTATCGGGCAGAGGTACAAGCTCGGCCAGAACCTGACCCTGTTCAACTCCATCGTCTTCGTCCTCGTCACGCAAGTCTTCGGCTATGGCTTGGCAGGCCTCTGCAGAAGGTACTTGGTCAGGCCGCCCGCCATGTTGTGGCCGTCCAACCTATCAATCATTGCAATGCTGAACTCGCTGCATGACAAGCCCTCGAGCTCGGATGAAACGTATACCATGTCGCGCTTCTCCTTCTTCTGGCTGGTGACTGGATGCGCGTTCTGCTACCAGTGGTGTAAGTTGCCGCTATTTTTGCCGTTGAAAAGCTCCGCGTTAACGCAATGGATTGCAGTCCCGCTGTATATCATGCCCATCCTCTCGGCGGTTTCGGTCCTCTGCTACATTTCGCCGCAAGGGTCGACCTCGCGCTTCCTCGGTTCCGCGCAGCCTAACGGCGGTGTCGGCCTGCTGTCCCTCTCCTTCGACTGGAACATCATCTCGGTCATGGCGCCCATTACTTCGCCGCTCTGGGCCGTCATGAACCAGATGTTCGGTCTCTGGCTGTTCTTGTGGATCGTCGTGCCGATTTTATACTTCACGTAAAAATATTTTTTCCCGTTGATTAGATGGGAACTTTGCTTACGATTGCTCTCGTTTTTTAGCAACGCGTTCGGCGACGACATGATGATCGGGACCAACCCCGACCAGGGCCCGAACGGTACCGCGTCCGAGTTCCCCTTCGGCCGTACCCTTAACTCCCCGGCTCTGTTCGACAAGGACGGCTCGGCGCTCAGCACCAGGGCCTTCATTCACACGGGAAATCTTTCCTTGAACGAAGCTTACTATAACTCGGTCAAGCCCGTCCACTTGGTTGGTTTCACTTATTTTCGTTCGCCGTTGCACGTTTAGTGCTAATCATGAAATATACATACAGACCACATACTTCGCCATCTCCTACACCACCTCCTTCCTCGTCTTCACGGCTGCAATCGTGCATGTTGCGTTGTGGTACGGCAAGGACATTTGGCACCGATTCCGCACCGCAATGGAGGATCTCGACAGGTATTTGTCTATATTGTGATTATGTATGCAGTGCTAATTCTTTATCACAACAGCAACGATATTCACGCCAAGCTTATGAACGCCTACCCGGACGTCCCCGATCTGTGGTACCTTATTCTTCTCGGCGTCAACTTGGCCGTCGCCATCGCCATCTGTCAGTTTGGTGGCTTCGACCTTCCCTGGTGGGGCGTCATTCTCGGCTTCATTCTCGCAGCAATCACGATCCTGCCCATCGGGATTATCCAGGCCATTTCGGGACAGCAGCTCGGTCTCAACGTCATGTCCGAGTTCTTGATCGGTCTCATCCTCCCGGGTCGCATGGCTGCCGTCATGGCCTTCAAGACGCTTTCGTTCATGGCAATGGCTCAAGGCCTCGCTCTTGTCTCCGACCTCAAGCTCGGCCACTACATGAAAATTCCACCACGCGCCATGTTCATCGTCCAACTGCTCTCGACTATTGTCGCTAGTATCGTCAACGTCCTGACCGGCTGCCTTATCTACGAGTCCTTCGGCCGCTCAAAGACCAAGCGTTTCGTCGAGGATGACCCTTCCACCGCCTTCGTCTGGAAGCTCGATGATAACCCCCCCGTCGGCTGGTCCGCGAACGGCTACAACGTCTTCTTGAACGCCGGTGCCATCTGGGGCGCCATCGGCCCGGCCCGCTTCTTCGGCCCCGGGTCCCCTTACTTCATGACCCTAATCGGTTTCCTCGTCGGCCTCGTGGCCCCAGTCATTCCCTTCCTCCTCCACCGCGCCTTCCCGAACGGCTCCTGGAACCTCGTCAACGTTCCGCTCATCGCCGTCCTCTCCCTCGAGCCTGGTTCCCTCGTATCCTCCCTAATCACCCCTCTCCTGATCGCATTCGGCGTGAACTACTTCCTTAAAAGGTACAGGCACGAGTGGTGGCGAAAATACGCGTACGTCATGTCGGCGGGCTTCGACTCGGGCCTCACGTTCGCGCTGGCGTTCGTCTTCTTCCTGTTCCAGTACAACGCGCAGTATCAGATCCCGTTCCCTGCGTGGGCTGGGAACACGCCGGACCAAGAACATTGCGCGCCGGAGTTTTATCTGACCTGCATGAGCAACGCAATCCAAGGGGGCGCGAAGAACCAGACGTACGACTTCTCCGCCGACGCATACTGCAGGTCAATCAACTTCCAGAACCAGACGGCGATGGCGGGCCTTCCTTACTAAAAAACGCATCGTTTTACTCCTTCTGCTTCGATTTTGTTTTTTCTACTTCTTGTTTGTATGACGCGGTGAGATTCATTTTAGGCCCTTTCATGTGCACACTTGTAATTTTACTCCGGATGTAAGTGACAATTAGGTCACCACCGGATCACACACTTAGTTTCTTAGCTTCCAGCATTCAGTTTTAGCATTTGCATTTAGCTCCGGCTTGTCGTCTTCGAATAATATCATCAACTCAAATCGTCAGAACATCACAAGGCATACGTCGTCAAACTTCGGTATGGCAGCGACTGCGACTGTGGTCCCCACACAAACTGACGTCCCAGAGCTCACTGCGGTTACAGCAGTCCAATTTAGAGTCACAGGAAAGGTTCAAGGTGAGGGTACCGCTTTGTAATTATTTTTCATGGCTCCTTGCCTTCTTCAACTGTCTTCACCGTAGGTGGATACCCTGAGTGTCGTTAATCTCGCGCCCCGATGGGCAGAACCTTACTTTAACCTTAGATTAGGGGGTTGCTTGTTTGTTTCTCAATTGAGCTGAATGTACTTTTTAAGTTACTTCATCACTCGACGTACGTAGTTAGCGTCATTAAACACTTACCATACCACTCCATCTTCAGGCGTGTTCTTTCGCAAATACACCCACGCAAAAGCAGTGGAACTCAAGCTCGTGGGATGGGTCACGAACAACCCAGACGGGAGCGTCGCGGGTGTCGCGCAGGGCGCGCCGGCTGCCATCGAGAAGTTCAAGACCTGGATCTCTACAGTTGGGTCGCCCAAGTCGCGGATAGACACCTATCACATCGAAACGCTGATAGTGGATAAAGCTCTCACCACGTTTACCATCCGGAAATGACGGGCAATACGAAGATGAACTTCTTACGTAGTTGAGGACGCTTTTGCATGGTCGTAAGGTGGCGCCTACTTTCTTCTGGATTTTGAATACGCGGTTTTACTTCGTCATGAACAGTTAAGTTGCAAAATGATGCTCGTTTAAGAAAGCTAGACAATATTGGCGCTGAGGCGAACGAATGAATGTCAGCATACTGTACTGTGACATGCATACTGTATTTTTGATATCCGAAGTTCGACCAAAACAATATAAATAAGTAAAATCTACAAGAAAATTGTCAACAAGTCTCAAAAACAGCAGTATAAACACGGGTCGGTTATTGATCAATGGATTGAAAAGTTCGATTGGACCGATAGCTTTGTAAGGACTCCCCGAAATGCGCGCTTTCATCTCTGATGAATGATTAGAATCACGGCGCTAGGCAAACCGTTCCATACGTGTAGGTGAAGCCCTTAAAGTTCTGCTGAATCGTCTCCGACAAAGGAGCCGAACTGTTTGGCAGCGAATCCACAGGCATCATATTGTCAGTGAAAACTGGGTCGAAGTTGGACGTGTCCATTTCGGATTCCTGACGACTGTGAGCACAATCAATCACTACATAAAACACTTACGACTTTCGGCTTAAAAGGTGGCTTCACGTTCTTTTTAAGAAGCTTCTCCCAGTCGATATCACTGAAGTACGGGTGCTTCCGAATCTCCTCCGCATCATCAGGACCGCCCCCCAGCCGCTTCATTGGCACCCTCTCGAGTAGCTGCGCATTCACGTCAGCAAGAACAGGAAAAAAAACCGGTCTTACTCCTCGAACAAGATCCTGCGCCTTCTCTGAAAAACCAGGTGGGAACAAAAGCTCGTTGTGAAGAATTTTCTTGTACATCAAATTCACGTTTTCGGAATAGAATGGAGGGAGACCCGTTGTCATCTCTACACGAGTTAAGACCCTGAATAAAAGGCCAAAAGCATACCGTAGAAAAGGATGCCCAGTGACCACCAATCGACGCTTTTGCCGTACCCCTGCCCTGTCAGTACTTCCGGTGCTAGGTATTCAGCGGTCCCGCAAAAGGTGTTTGTGGTTTCGTTAAACCCGAGGTTCTCCTTGCACAGCCCGAAATCTGTGAGCGAGATATGCCCGTTACTGTCGAGCAGAATGTTCTGTATAAAAGTAAATCCACGCCCGAGCAAAACAACACCGCATACCTCCGGCTTCAAATCCCGATACACGATGTTGTACTTGTGCAGGTGTTGGAGGGCACAAATCAGTTCGCACGTGTAAAACTTTGCCCGATCCTCGCTAAAAGCCGTCTCCTTCTGAAGATGGTAGAAGAGCTCGCCACCGTTCATGTAATCCAACACCAAATACAGTTTCTCTGGCGTTTGGAACGAGAACTTCAGGCCAACTAGGAATGGTGACGTTGCCTGAATGAGGACGTTCCGCTCCGACAACGTATGCGCAATCTCCTGACGATCCACAATGTCCTTTTTGACGAGGACCTTCATCGCGTAGATACGACCTTGATATAATTAAGCAATCGACCATCAAACAATACGAACCTGTATCTCTCTTGCGGACTTGCAAGACCTTCCCAAAACTACCCTTCCCGACAACCTTCAGCAACTCGAAGTCGTTGGAGGTCAATGGCCGTGACTGCAAATCAATTGTTACCCAAGAGAGATATGGAGCATTTTTTACCTCGACCGATTGATACATTAACTGAATCCGTATTTCTCCCTTCACCTTCTCCTTCCACTGCCGAGGCAGTAATCTATGTTCGCCAGTGTCAGCCAAAAAAAAAAAGAAAGAAAAGGAGGTACAAAAGTATCGAACCTGAACCAGTTGTCATGCATCTTCCGATTGATCCGCGGCGGCCTGATCTTCATCATCCCCAGGAACGCCTCGCCCTCCCCCGGATCCGCGCCCGCACGATCCCAAATTGTGATCGTAACCTCACCGTCCGGCCGCGCGACGTCGCTATGGAGGTATCAATGTCAACTTCCCAACCAATATTCGAACGCGAAATGCAAACAGATTAGAACTAACAAGGTCGCCTCGTGCCGCCAAACAGGACAGAACCCGACCGCCTTGCCATCCCCTGAACCCTTCCCGTCCGTCGTGTCCATTGGATCGTGCCCGTGCCCGTTCGCGCCTGCGTCCCTCGCGACCAGCATCGCGGGCGTCAGAGTCCCCTCCTGCACGCTCGTGGCCTCCTTCGTGACGAACTCGTTCTTCTCAAACTCAACGACGCAATAGGGCTGGCTGCTCGCGGACTTGAGGATCAGGTTCCGCGCCTCCACAACCTTGATCTTCAGCTGGGCCTTCAGGTTGGAGGTCTCCACGTCCCAGGAGGTGTTCCCGGGCGTCGGCGGGCCTGCATTGGTCCCGGGGTTGTCCATCAGTGGCGGTACTAGTGGTGAAGGGATTGATGAGCATGATGCAGAGCGCCACATCGCCCGGCACGAGGGATCATGATGCTCACGTAACAAACAAAACTGAAGTGCTTTCGGGGACTTCGGGGCGGGATCCGCAGGGCGTCGAGAGACGCCAGCTGCTCGATTGAATCGAGAATGAATGCAAATGTCGCACGGTCTAGTGCGCTCAAGCCACCCAGAACATTCGAAATTCCAAATCCACAGGCAAGTCCGTCGCGTCAGAAAACGCGTCTGGGATCCGACTGAGATTAAAGCAACGATCTGCTGGGCTGGGCCTGCTCGAATAAGATGTCAGCCCAATTTTGTTGGCGTGCAGGCGAGTAGCTCCAGAGTCATGTTGGCGCTGGTGTCCTTTGGTTCACACATCGCGTCTGTGGACGCTAATCCACGTATCCCGTAGGCATCCTATTTGGCGTGACAGGCGTCGGGGCCGGCGCTATCGGAGCCCACGCGTTGAAGGTGAGCGATCTACTGCACTCGAGCTTCTCGTGAAGTATGTGGGTGGCCGTGCTAACCGATGGGGTTGCTGAAATAGAAATCGGTGGGGTCGCTCCCTGATGGGAAGACTAAAGTCGATAACTGGATGACTGCGTCCCACTATCAGGTAAGCTTTTGGTTCAATTGTCCCCTGCTGGACAGTGTTGGCTACCGTGCTTCCGTATGTTCATACGCACTACAGATTTTGCATTCGCTCGCGCTATTAGTCCTCTCGAATCGCCTGACGCAAACAAGAAATTTTTCTCCTCGCGCCCACCTTCCTGGCTACCTGTTGGTTGCCGGGATTCTTGGGTTTAGCTTTTCGATCTACGGCCTCGTCCTTGATCGCAACAAGACCTTCACGAAGCTACTGGGGCCAATAACCCCGATGGGCGGGCTTTGCTTCATGGCTGGTTGGGTTGGGCTGCTGCTTGTGTAGCGTTATTTTGCAATAAAGCGCTGCCGCAAAATACATCCCTCAAGTTTGCGACCAGATCTCTCGTTATGGCTGTTAATTATCTGTTTGATTTTAACTTGCTGTCAACGGCACAGACAATTAAAAGTGTTCAGGCGTCACTGAAGTTTCATATTAAGGGGCGCATTAACAGCCATTAAGCGTCAGTCGGTGTGCGGTCCCATCTTTCATCATAAGCAAAGCCCTCGCACAAAATAAATAAGACTTGATAACGTCGATTCATTGCTTGTCATTGATATGAGTAAGAACAGATAGATTGGCCGAGCGGTGCCATCGTGCCTGGCCCCAGCATGCATATTATTCTTTCTTAAACACAAGTTATAAGCAGCTCCAATCGGATAAGGACCATCGAGCCTATCACGGAGAATTTTATCAGGAAGAATTGAGACATAGAGAAGCGTTGAAGGAGTAAGAGGCTCAAAAGTTTATTTGTTATACTCATAGCACGGAGTACGAATTCCAACTGAGGAGCGGCTATCGCGCCCAAACACAGCATGCAAAGGAATTGGTGATAGCAAATCTAACGTGGAGTAAATTATGTGTCGGGGAGCTA
Organism: Irineochytrium annulatum; assembly: GCA_027600665.1. Lineage (NCBI taxonomy): Eukaryota > Fungi > Chytridiomycota > Chytridiomycetes > Chytridiales > Chytridiaceae > Irineochytrium > Irineochytrium annulatum. The sequence goes on from JADGJL010000372.1 coordinate 16,752, forward strand.
CAATCTAATTTGAGAATTGGCGAGTGCATGAAATTAGTAGCTGAGTCCCAACTTGGCAGTCTGGTTTCGGAAGTTGATAGAGCGGCAGTAAGCGTCAGATGCGAAGTCGTACGTCTGGTTCCTGGCGTTGCCCTGTTGTTCGTTCATCGAGCAGGTAAGGAAGTAATCGGGCGCGCAATGCTCCACATCAAACGGGTTGCCGATCCAGGACGGGAACGGAAGCTTGTAGAATTGGTTGTAGTTTGTCGCGAAGAAGATGATTAGCGTCGCGAACGCGAGCCCGGAGTCGAAAGCGGCCGACATGACGTAGGCGTACTTCTTCCACCAGCCGTGGCGGTACTTCTTGATGACGTAGTTGACGACGAACGCGAGGATGAGCGGGGTGACAAGGGACGAGTTGAGACCACCGGCTTGGACGGGGAAGATGGCGATGAGGGGAACGTTGACGAGGTGCCAGTAGCCGGTCGGGAAGACCTTGTGCAGGTAGTAGGGGATGAACGGGGCGACGAATCCGACAAGGAAGCCGATCAGCGTCTTAAAGTAGGGCGAACCCGGGCCGAAGAAGCGTGCAGGGGCGATGGCGCCCCAGATAGCACCGGCGCTGAGGAAGACAACGTAGCCGTTCGCGTTCCAACCAACTGGGGGGTCGTCGTCAAGGCGCCAGACGAGAGCGCTGTTTGGATCCTCCGGGACGAAGCGCGTCTGCTTGGCACGGCCGAATGACTCGTAGATCCAGGAGGCAGCGACGACGTTAATGATTGCCGCGGTTGTAGTCGCGACGAGCTGGACGATGAAGAGCGCCCTAGGAGGGATCTTCATGTAGTGGCCGAGCTTGAGGTCCGCCACGAGCAGCAAGCCTTGATACATAGACATGTAGGAGAGCGTTTTAAACGCCATGACGGCGGCGATGCGTCCAGGGAGGATCAGACCAATCATGAACTCCGACATGACGTTAAGGCCAATCTGCTGTCCGGAGATGGCCTGGATGATGCCGATGGGAAGGATGGAGACGCAAGCGAGGGCGAAGCCGAGGATGACACCCCACCACGGAAGGTCGAAGCCGCCGATCTGGCACACTATGATAGCGAGGACGATGTTGAAGCCGAGGAGTGCCATGTACCACAAGTCTGGAACGTCGGGGTAGGCGTCCATGAGCTTGGCATGGACGTCCTGCGTGTCCAGGTCGCGAACGGCGGTGCGGAAACGGTGCCAGATATCCTTGCCGTACCAAAGGGTCACGTGGACGATGGCGGAGATGAAGACAATGAAACTCGCCGCATATTCGACAGCAAAGTAGGTGGTCTTTTGGTCGCGTTCATTAGCTTAATAGGGAAAACGACGAAAGAGCAACAAAGTATACCAGGTAAATCGGTTTGTTTTCGTCGTAAAACTCCTCGTTCAGCGACATGTTGCTTGTGGTGACAAAGGAAAGAGTGCTAACTTTTACGCCATGCTTGTTAAACAAGTGCGCATCGTTGAGTGTGCGACCGAAGGGGAATATCGTCGGGCTTGTGCCGTTAGGGCCCTGGCTCGTGGCCGTGCCAATTTGCTGGTCGATCCCGAAGGCGTTGCTGATAGAGCGAATGTAAGCAAAGGAATAAGATCATTTAGGAAAGAAAAGAAAGATCTTCTACCTAAAGTACAGTGCAGGGACAACGATCCAAAAGAATAGCCACATGCCCAACATCTGGTTGAGAACGGCCCAAAGAGGGGCCGTGATTGGGGCCATCGCCGAGACAATGTTCCAGTCGAACGAGAGCGAGAGCAGGCCCATGCCTCCTTGCGGCTGCGCGGAAGCGAAAAATCGGAGGTTGCTACCCTGAGGTGCGATCCAGCAGAGCCAAGACACGGCGGAAAGAACGGGCATGATATAACCGGGGACTGAGAGGATATTAAGTGATTTGCCAAAAATAAAAACGGATGCGCAAAGCCGCGGGACTCACGCCATTGGTAGCAGAACATAATAGCGGCCACCATCCAGAAGAAGTTAAAACGGGACATCTTGTACTGGTCGTCCTCGTTCTTTTGCTCGTGAAGGGAGTTTAACATGGCAATGATGGAGAGGTTGCTGGGCCACAGCATGGCGGCGGGGCGGACAAGGTAGCGACGGCAGAGACCGGCCAAACCGTACCCGAAGATCTGGGTAACGACGGCGAAGAGGATTGCCCACGCCATGCTCAGATCCTGGCCAAGCTTGTACTTTTGGCCGACGATGTTGTAGACTGATGGTTTGTGGTGCCAATGATGATAGGCAAATAACATCAGTTTAAGCTAACAAATGGATAGCGCGAATCAGAATAAATTTCGTTCTCTTACCGGCGTACGCTGTTCCGTTCGCCGCATTGCTGTTTGAGGTAAATAAGAAAGGTAATGCAAAGGTAAAGTAAGATAAAGTACGTCGCGAACTTACCAAAAGATGTAGATCAAGCCGTGCTCCTTGTGGGAGAACTTGCCGGGGTTGAGCGAGAAGTCGCCGAAGAGCTTGCGGGAAGGAAGAACCTTGGACCTGTATTGGAGAAGTCAGAACGGATGCTGTGCCGCATTTCTTCGTTAAAAGAACGGACATGAAGATGCCGGCAGGGTAAGCCGCGAGGACTCCAACCAGCGGGTTGAGAGAAAAGGCGTTGCTCCTGAAGGAGAAGACTGGTACAAGCAAATTATTAGCAAGGTGACACCCAACATTCCTAAGTGAACGCTTACCCGTGTTCATGAAGGCGAGGGCGGCGTTGAGGATTAGACCGAGCACCCACACACGGATGGTGTTGGCGGGGATGGTCGGGTCATCGGTGCGGGAGACGACGCTTGTAAGCAGTGTTAAACACCGATCCTTGACAATGAAAAAGGCGCGATGCGATGGCGCAGAATAAAACTCACGCGTCGACGATGTCGTAGATCTCGTCAAGGAACTCGCCGGACTCGGGGTCGACGTCGCCGGCCTTCTCGTGCTCGATCTTGCGCTCTATGGCGAGCTCCATGTCGGCCTCGGTGACGAATTGCGGCTCATCGGACTTGTCGCCCGGCACCCTGTGCGGCTTCTCCAGGTCGACGGTCATCCTCGGGAATGCGAGTTGGGGGTCGGTCAGAGGGAATAGTGTGGTCTGAGTCAGGCGGTCGGTTCTTATATCTCGAGTTTCCATACCACAGACGATGATCAGCAATCTCAGTCGGTCGATGCGACGCCGTGGCTGGCGTCCGAGCCTATTCCCAGCCTCGGGAGGCGCCGAATGCGCCAGGGCCGATCGTCAGCCAGAAGCCCACAGGGCAGGCCCCAGCCCTCAATCCTCAATTGCGGCCGTCGGGTTGCACGTGGCTGAGCGATCGAGTCTGCGGGTGAGCCGCCCCCTGGGCATCTTGGCGCAAGCTTGCGCCGGACGAGTGCCAATGGAACGGTGCAGGATCACGCCAAGCGGGCTGGGAGAACACAGCTGGCTGCGGCCATCCCCGTCCCTGTGGGCCGGCTCGACCTGGAATGAGAGATGAGGGCTCGCTGGCTTGGGGTGCTGGCTTGGGGTTCTGGCTGGGGCCTCCGGCTGGAGCGCAGGTGGACGGCACATGGTCAGCCAGACACACCAGCCACACCGCGACCGTGTCACTGCGGAATGGGCGGAGCCGGAAGTGTCAACGCGGCTTGATGCCAAGCCTGCCAACAGTTCATCAGGCTCAACGACCAATATTGCCCTCCTCGGGCCTACCTCACTGCTATTAACAGGCCGCTCTCACCCTCACGACATTCTCCCTCCGGCGTAGTCGACGCCTGGTTAGGACGGGTTGAGATCCGTGGCATGCAACTCCACACCCGGCTTGAGTGCTGTATGCGGCTCGGAAACATACTTCGTCATTCCATTCTCGCACTGGCGTTGCACTTGCGGGTGGGTTTTAACCTATATACCCTGACAGCAGACGTGAACTGATTTGTCGTTCTACATGTAGGAATTTAGCAATTTGAGGCGATTTTAATGCGCGTCGCCAATACCCTCTTCATTGAGATCTCATTATTCAAACGTGAGGATGGCGCTTATTATGCGCCGTCGCTACTACATCACCAGTCACCACCGCCTTCAGATGCTTGTCAAGGCGGCACAGGTTGGGGACCGATGCATGACCTAGAGTTCGGATGGAAGAGTCGTGAGGCTGGAGGATGGCCACTCTGAACAGACAAAGTGATGCTGGGATATGAGGTTCACACGTTTATTATCATCAAAATCATAGCATCCAGACACGAAATCAAAATGAAGAGCAGAGGAGCGACTAACGCGCCCATACAACAGCACTCATTTTAATTTCGTATCAGCAACTCTAAGTGGAGAAACAAATTTGTGTGGGGCCGCGAGTGACAAAGGGAACAAATAGCCCGAGCTCATCAGGCGTTGTTTCCATCTTGGAAGTTGATCGAGCTGCAGTACGCGTCGTCCGCGAAGACGTACGTGTGGTTCCTGGCGCCGCCCTGCTGAGCGTTCATGGTGCAGGTGAGGTAGTAGTCGGGCGCGCAGTGCTCGCCGTCCGCCGGGTTTCCGATCCAGGCCGGGAAGGGGTTCTGGTAGTATTGGTTGAACTGGAACGAGAAGAAGATGACGAGGGTGGCGAACGCGAGGCCGGAGTCGAACGAGGCGGACATAACGTAGGCGTACTTCTTCCACCAGCCGTGACGGTACTTCTTCAGGACGTAGTTGACGACGAAAGCGAGGATAAGCGGCGTGATCAAGCCCGACTGCGTGTTACCAGCCTGGGTCGGGAAGATGCAGATAAGGGGGATGTTGACGAGGTGCCAGTAGCCGTTGGGGAAGGCCTTGTGCAGGTAGTAGGGGATGAACGGGGCGACGAGGCCGACGGCGAAGCCAATCAGGGTCTTGTAGTAGGGCGAGCCGGGGCCGAAGAAACGGGCGGGGGCGATAGCGCCCCAGATGGCGCCGGCGCTCAGGAAGACACCGTAGTTGGTGGCGCTCCAGCCCGTGGGGGGGTTGGAGTCGAGGCGCCAGAGGAACGGAGAGTTCGGGTTCGACGAGTCGAAGTGCTTCTTGTTTGACCGGCCGAACGACTCGTAGAGCCAAGCCGCAATCCCAACATTGATAACGGACGTCATAATGGTCGAGGAGAGCTGGACGATGAAGAGCGCCCTGGGCGGGATCTTCATGTAGTGGCCGAGCTTAAGGTCGGCCACGAGCAGCAAGCCTTGGTACATGGACATGTAGGAAAGCGTCTTGAAGGCCATGACGGCGGCGATGCGTCCAGGGAGGATGAGACCGATCAGGAACTCGGACATGACGTTAAGACCGATCTGCTGTCCAGAGATAGCCTGGATGATGCCGATGGGGAGGATGGAGACGCAAGCGAGGGCGAAGCCGAGGATAACACCCCACCACGGAAGGTCGAAGCCACCGAACTGGCAAACGGCGATGGCGAGCACGATGTTCAGGCCGAGGAGGATTGCATACCACAGGTCAGGAACGTCCGGGTAGGCATCCATGAGCCTGGCGTGGACATCCGCCGCGTCCAGGTCGCGAACGGCGGTGCGGAAGCGGTGCCAGATGTCCTTGCCGTACCAGAGAGCGACGTGAACGATTGCGGCAACGAACACAACGAAACTGGCCGCGTATTCCAGAGCAAAGTAGGTGGTCTGTCCGCGAAATAGATTGTGAGACGGAGAACAGAAGCGTCCGACAACTTACAATGTAAATGGGCTTGTTTTCGTCGTAAAAGGCCTGATTCAAAGTCAAGTTGCTCGTGATAACGAACTTGGTGGTAGGAAGCCTAGTACCATTTTTGTTGAAGAGAGCAGCCGTGTTGAGCGCACGGCCCATAGGGAAGAACGATTGCGTGCCGTTAGGGCCTTGGTCTGTGTCCGCACCGATTTGCTGGTCGATTCCGAAAGCGTTGCTGAATAAAAAAAAAAGTAAAAAAAAAGTAATCCAGTGTTTGTCCAAGCAATTTTACCTGAAGTACAAGGCAGGCGTGATAATCCACATGAACAGCCACAAACCCATCACCTGGTTCAGGAGGGCCCAAAGCGGCGAGGTAATGGGTGCCAAGAGCGAGATGATGTTCCAGTCGAACGAGAGCGAGAGCAGACCCACACCGCCGGTGGCTTGGGCCGAGGCAAGGAAGTGAGCGTTTGAGCCCTGGGGAGTCACCCTGATTACATGGAATAGATTAGCGGGGCGCCGGGCATATGTACAAAGGAGGAAACATACCAGCAAAGCCACGAGAAGGCTCCGAGAATCGGCATAATGTAGCCGGGGACTAGCAAGGAGGACGGGATAAAATCAGGAACAAGCACACGACTATGGCAACAAAAGACGAAACGGGTACTCACAGAACTGGTAGCAGAAGGCAACGCCGGTGACCAGCCAGAAGAATCGGTAACGAGACATCTTGTACTGCTCGTCCCCGTCCTTCTTCTCGTGCAGAGAGTTCAACATAGCGATGATGGAGAGGTTGGTGGGCCACAACATGGCGGCGGGGCGTACAAGGTAACGACGGCAGAGACCGGCGAGACCGTACCCGAAGATCTGAGTCACAACAGCGAAGAGGATGGACCATCCAAGCGAAAGGTCCTGGCCGAGCTTGTACTTCTGGCCGACGATGTTGTAAATGGCGTACGCCGTGTTACCACCAGCGGAACTGAGGGAAAATATTGGTAATTAGATTGTACTCATTAAAAGTCTAGCGATATAACACTCACCAGAAGATGTAGATCAGGCCGTGCTCCTTGTGCGAGAACTTGCCGGGGTTGAGCGAGAAGTCGCCGATGATCTTGCCGGTGGGGAGAACTTGGGACCTGAGTAAAGAATTAACAATTAGCGCCTTTTTTTTTTTTTTTTTTTGGGGGGCAAGGGGTTAAATGGTGGCCGCAAT
>JADGJL010000373.1:0-23576 GCA_027600665.1 Irineochytrium annulatum
GCTTCCCTTTGACCCCCCGGTAGTCGCCGCTGCCGCCACATCCTACCCACACAACGGCCCCCGTCACCTTCTGTCCTCCAGCCATTCGGTCTCGGCATTTGGCGGGGGAGGATGTGGGTGGGCCGGTACGTCCCAGCCGGGGGATGAACGGATGCGGTGTCCCCTTTGACTTCATCTGCTCACTGCGGTGAGTTCCGTTGTCTTGGCTGCTGAGCGCGAGATGGCAGGTATGGGGGTGCACAGGATGAGCTGGGCGGAGCGTGGGGTGTGTGGAGAACGCATGTGTTTCGACAGCATACTTTCCCACGCGCGGAGCGCGAGAGCATCAGCATCGACGCCGGGTGGTCTATTGCGGCGGTCATGACGTGCAACCTCTCCTCCGCGCGCTGGCCACCCCTCTTTCCTATTCCGACAGCGCCAGGCATTCAATTTCGAGCAGGAGCGCGGAGTTGACGAAGTAGGGTACGTTGCCCGTGTCTTCAGCGTCATATCCATTTATTGTGATTTTCTTTTTCGTCGCTGTAAATGCTTTTGCTACTATACATCAGCCCGACTAAGACATCCCATGATTTGCCTCCGTCAAGAACAATGTTAAGTAGTTTATTTATTTATTTAGTTATTTTTTTTTTGGCCTTTTCTGGTGGCTTTGATCTCTCACTTGAATTTTTTATCATTGCCTACATTTTTACACTCGTCTTTGTTTGTTAGGACCTTTCCCTTCTATGTATTTGTATACCCGTCGTTGTTTCTTTCCATTCTCTTCATCTATTTCCTCATTTGTGTTGCACATACATGTTCATTCCCCGCATTTTGCGGCTTCACTTTATGCTACTTTTAATTTTTTCTCGTGAGTTTGCATTATTAATTTACTATCTGCCGAGCTGTTGGTACTGGCTGCTGTAGTGTAGTGTGCATGATGCACTGCATTTGTATATTTGCACAATACTCAAAATTAAATGATCATTGAAGATAAAATTTATTCCTCATAAAAAGGTTGTCCTCCCGAACCTGGAGAAAACAGTATGGGCGCTAAGGTGAAGCCAACATTTACTAGATAATGGCTAATACAAGGTCAAGGAGTAATAGCTAATACACAGGTGTTTGAGCGCCGGCCGAGGACAATGAGAAAAGGGCAGGTCACAGACATGTGCGCTGGCTTGGGTTCTGGCAAGAGTAGGCGCTGAAGGTTGAGATAGCCTTTTAAAAAGGCTGTGGCAAGGTTTGATCAAGCACGTCAAAAACGCAAACTTCTTGGTGAGGTTTTTTAATTAACAAGACTAGGTATGCACCCCAACCCTTCATTTATCTGAGTTTTCACCTGGCTGCAACCTGCATTTCGCCCAGGGGTGTATATAACGTTGTCGCTGTTCGTGAAAGAGCGAGCTCGGCCCTCAGCTCGCTCGTTTTCGATTGTTGCTGTTGTATTCGATCCACATAAGTGGCGCGAGATTTCGCAGGACATGTACCGCTCTACCAGAGATCATAGTCTTCAAACACCCCGAATGTTATATATCTGGTAGTCCGGGCGGTCCAGTTTCCTGCGATCTCGTCGCTGCTGTAATCCTTTTCCTGCCTCTTCGCTCATGTGGAAGTTGACGATCGCTATTGATTAACGATAAAGGGCTCCGTCTTTCCCTCTTTTCCTTTGGTTGCAAACTTCACTTTTCTTGACCTCTCACTCTAACATTCTTTTTCCTTATTGTTTTGCTTTCCTTCTCTGTATGTGTACGAGCGCTAGGTGGCAGACGCTTGTCCCAGAACAGCATAGTGATGTCCTCGGCGGGTCGCGGTGGTGTGCTCTGCTGGCAGCAGGCTATCGCTGCACTTCACGGTTTGTCAAACATCAAAAATGGGCAGGTCGCAAGCCTTGCTCCTCGCCTTTGCGCTCTTGCTGGCGATCGCCTCAACCGACGCTCTCTACTTTATCCTGGAAGGTTCCGAGCAGAAGTGCTTCATTGAGGAGCTGCCAAAAGAGACCACCGTGATCGGTCAGTGGTTTTCCTTCATGGCTGATCTACGCGTCGAGGGGTCTTTGCTAACCTGGGGGACTCGCAGGCACCTACTCATCGCTTGAATGGAGCGACCAGGCGCAGCTGTATCAGGAGAACTCGGCCAACATCGTGTCCATCGTTGTGGAGGTCTGTTGGCTTTTCGTCTCTGTGGGAGTACACCACTGAGCCCTGGTAATATGTTTAGGAGCAGCTGAACCGGCATAGGCTGGTTGAGCAGAAGGCGTCGAACAAGGGGAAGTTCACTTTCACAACCTCCGAGGCCGGGGATCACTCCATCTGCATGTGAGCACTTGCTACTCATACTGACATCATGGTGACCCTTATTGTTAGTACGGCTAACGGCGGAGGCGGCTGGTTTTCGTCTTCGAAGACGGTAGGGATAGCCTTGCTTTCCAGTGCCTTACCCTGCGACTCACTCGGCCTTACAACCTGCGCATAGAAATTCTACCTCGACCTCATGTTCGGCGACGCGAGCCACGACACGACCTCTCACACCAAAACTGCCGTCAATGGTAAGCTCCACACTCTTTGATTAACGTTTCAGCTGGGCCATAGTCTTAAGAATCCGTCACTAGATATCACTTCCCGGATTCGTGAGCTAAACAACCGAGTCGATATCATTCAGAGGGAGCAGCGTTACCAACGCGTACGTTCTTATCCTAGGGTTTCCCAGCTTCGTATTCGCTGAACGCTATCACAGGAACGCGAGGCCGAGTTCCGGAACGCCAGCGAGGCCATCAATGCGAAGGTTGTTAACTGGACATTAGCCCAGGTTGCTGTTCTTGGTGAGTCCGCCCTTTTTGTAATGAAGCTATGAATTTTCGTTTACGTACCATGCTCCGTATCAGTCGTTACGGCGTTATGGCAGATTCGGCATCTTAAGCAGTTTTTTGTCTCCAAGAAGCTGGTTTGAGCTGGTTGCCACGACAGCTGGGGACGCGATGATGGCGGTCGAGGACGTAGGTGGACGCCTTATGGGTTTAGATGCAGACATTCAATATATGTATTTGTGATGGTGAGCTGTATCACTCCCTGACAAGCCCAGCGATCAAGCCACCCACCAGATCGTCGAGTTTTGACACGATCATGAGCGGCGCCCTCCAGGTTGACCAGCGGGTCGCGGTGAACACGGTACGGGCCATTGTTCTCCATACGACTTGCCAATAACCGCATCCGAATAGGCGAATGGGATCACGCCGGGCAGCATCAGGTTCATTGGCGAGACTGCCTTCGCCGCCGGCAAATGGGTTGGCATCGAGCTGGACGTTCCCAACGGAAAGAACGACGGCTCTGTCAATGGCGAGCGCTACTTCGACACTGAGCCGATGCGTGGAGTGTTTGTCCGCCCCACGCAGGTCAAGTCGGTGTCGGTGGGTGCTGCCAATGCCGCTTCAGAATCTAAGTAAGTCGCAGGAAATGCCCCCCATGTCGCGATCGTTCTCACCCCCGGCTGTGAATACCGCACGTGGAACCCCTACTTCTGCGAGAACGCCGGTCACATCCTCTTCTGTCTCCGGAAAGCCGCCAACCGCTAGGAGCACGCCGGCTCAGCAAGCTGCTGCCCGTGCTGCTAACACAAGGTCGCCTAGCCTCTCTCGAGGAGTTACCTCGCCTTCGAACGCGGCTGGCGCGCCGTCGTCAGTGGCGTCGCCTTCCAAGCGGGGCACGCCGACGACGAAGTCGAAGGTGAAGTCGCCTATGGGTTCGGCGGGAACACTGTCGGGATCGATGAGTGGGAACTCGCCTACGGCGTCGCCCTTGGCTTCCGAGACTGTTCCGGACTTGGATGATCGCGCGGACACGGATGCTGTCGGGGCCATGTCCCAGGAGGAGCTTCGTGCGGCGGATGGCGAGCGTGGGGCCACTCCGATCGATGAGCCTCACCGGAATGTCGTCTCACCGGATGCGACGTCACCTTCCTTGGCGCTGCGACCGGAGAGCATGGCTAGTGTTCGTTCTGATGGCGCGACTGGTACAGCTGGTTCGCCGGCGGCTGGAAACATCGCTGGACAGGAAATTCGGGCGGACGCTGAAGATGTCGTGGCAAAGTTGTCTAGCCCAGAGGCGGCTACGGCGGCGGTCCCGTCGAGCGTGGACGGGAATGCGGCCGTGAATCAAGAAATGGTGGCGACGAGGAATGCTTGAGGGACTGCTAATGAACTTCTCAGGTGAAGGAGATGGAGGATTTAAAGATGCGGCTGCGGATATTTGAAGCGAAGAGAGCCGACGATTTAGACAAGACTAAAGAGCTAGAGCGTATCAAGGCTGAGGTTGAAGCGGCCTCGGTTGCTAAATCTGCCTTCTCTGTAAAGCTCTCGGAACTTCAGGCTGAATTGCGGGAGTCGCGCCGGTTGCTGAAAGACGCTCTGGCGGAGAAGGAGAGCTTGGAGCTGCAGGTCCTGGAGGCGAATGAGGCTCTGGAGATGATGACGCTGGACAAAGAGGTGGCCGAGGAACGGGCGGAAGTGCTTCAGGGAGAATCGGAGCAACTTCGCGAGAAGATTGAGGAGATTACGATTGAGCTTGAAGTGATGAAGGAGGAGGCGGGTAAGGCGACGGCAACCTTGATAAGCTGCTAAGGTTCACAGGAGAAGGCGGTGTAGGTGGCGAGTCTAGCAGTGTGGATGCAAAGAACCTTGAGCGTCAAAACGAGAGGCTGAAGGAGGCTCTATTGCGGTAAGAAAGCTGTGGGCTGTGACTTTGGGCTGATGTCTTAGATTGCGGGATGCATCTTCGGCCACAGAAACCGAGCTAAAGGACACCATAACGGATCTCAAATCGGAGCTTACCCGCTTGCAGGAGGAGAAAGGTACCGCAAACGTTTCGCGGCATGGTGATTAGTGACTTTGTGTAGGACACCGCGACCGTTTAGAAGACCAACTCTTCAAAGCCGAGGTTCAGATTGAGGAGCTGAAGGAGTCCTTGGACAGTGTGCTTGGATCGGAACATATGGTCGAACATTTAACCGAGAAGAACTTGGAACTTGGCGAGGTAGCCTTAGGTTTTCGGAAGTTTCTGACGAGGGTAGAAATTGGAGGAAATGAAGTTGACAATAGAGGATTTGGAGGCGTTGAAGGAACTTAACGACGAGTTGGAGGAGAATCATGTGTTGGCGGAGCAGGATTTGCAGACGGAAATAGGTAATGCGGTGGTTCTCGCACGTTTTTAATGGCGAACAGACCTGAAGGACCGTGCGATAATTGACTTGAAGGGAAAGTTGAGTCATTACGAAGACACCTTGGCGGACAATGAGCGAACCTTGAAACAATTCCGAGAGCTCGTTCGCAGTTTGCAAAAGTTGTTTGACTTGCATATTATGAAGCTAACTTTTTTTTTCAAGCGATATTCAAAGCTTGAAGGAAACAACAAAAGATGGTCGAACAGAGACGCTCAGCAGCCAATCGCAGGAGATGTTGAACTTAAACTTGCAGCTGCAGTCGACGGTGATGAAGACAAAGTCGAAGTCCATTGAGATCGAGCTGAGGAATCTAGAAGTTTCCCAAGCGCAAGAACACGTAGAGATACTGAAAGTATGGCTCACTTTCGTCCCTCAGGACTTAACGTCTTAATGTAGCTGTACTTGCCTAAGACGTTTTACCGGGACGAATACGATCCGATCTTGTGTGTGCTGCTATTTAGACGGCTCGTGTTCAAGTGCAACCTTATGAAGGGATTTTTGGAAGACTCACTACGAGTTATGGTGGATAATGACCAAACTATTTTTTATATGGAGGTTCCGGACATAACGTGGTGTTCACTAAGCAATATGGCAGCTTTTGCAAAAGATTGTCGCGATGGCTGGCTTGTCACGACGATTCTCAACGTTTTTGGAATCGTGCTCCATATCCACGTTTTTGGGAGTGGGCTCTGTGTATCATGACCTTATTGGCACAGAGCGAAGGTTTGTACGTTGTAATCACGACCGAGCTAATTTTATGTGTAAGGCTGAATGTTTTAATTGACTTTTTGAAGAAAGACGAGCTGTCTGGGCCGCAGATGATTGTTGACGTTCAAAAGTAGGAGGGTTGTCTACAGACTGATTCTCACTTTTGCAAGGTGTGTAACGCAGCTGGAGCACGTCGTAGAGCAGTACACCGGGCTACAAAAGGCGAGCCCTCTAGCCCTTCAGCAGCTAGCATTGGCCAATGCGGAAAATCTGTGCGTCAACGCGGATCGCATGGAGGTCGAACTGAATCGCCTTGATACCGCATTCGAACCGGCGCAAGGAGAGTTTGGTCAGTATTTTGTCGAGAAATTGTGTGAGGCTCATTGCTAGAAGACGTCGAAGTGCGCGCCAAGTTGGAAATTGCCCGAGCAGAGTTTTTGGAGCCGCTTCCGAACATGAAGGCTCAGATTCAGGGCTTTAAAACTTTAGCAAGGTTAACTTTAGCGGTCTTATGATCGGCGCTAACTTGAGAAGGAAATTATTGCGGAAGACAATTGAAGTTACTGAGCAAGGGAATGCGTACACGGAAGCGTCTGTACAGACACTTGCCGACGCAAACAAAAGCGCGGCCAAGGTTGTCGACTATTGTTCTATCGTAAGTTGGCTATCTTTCCATTTTCATGCAAGAACGATGCTCACGTCAATAGCTTTCTGGCCATGTGTCGACACACATCAAGGATCGTGTGGACAAGAGGCTTCCTTTGTCTGTAGCCGTTCTTGTCCAGCTTTCATCGAACGCATCGGAGGCCTTATTGGCTTTTACCGAAACGGCAATGGGAACAGGGCTTACTTCTTCACTCGAACGGCTGACAGAGGCAACCACGCGGGTATTTGATAAATCGGACGACTTCGGCGAGAAAGGTGAGGATTAAGCAATGATGCCACTCACCAATCTTAAATAGTTACTGTGGACAAGTCTGCATGGCTTGCAAGATCTGAAGTCGTTAAAGCAGAATTTTCGATTAACACGGATATGCAGAAGCAGATTGAGGGTCTCAACGAGGAGATTCTAGCATTGATGAAGGATATACGTCAGAAAGAGCAGTCGCATCAAGAGGCGACGGTAAAAATCGACTTACTCGAGAGGAAAGCGGAAATGCTGAAGAAACACGTATGCGGTTTTGGCCTGATTCTCTGTTAAAGCGCCATAGACCGAAACGATCGCGGCGTACGAAGAAGAATTAGCGGCGTTACGCGTTACAGAAAAATCATACAAAGAGGCCATAGAGCATCTACACGCAGAGAATTTGAATATCGAGCAAGAGAACGCGAAGTTCAAGAAACTGATAAGTCGACAGGAACGACAAGGTTTGTAATTTGCAAGACCTTGATTTTAAAATTTTTTTTGTAGTCAGTTCACCACGCCGAAACCCGTCCGGCTCATTTGCAGATCAGGAGAGGACTCCTAGCAATCCAGGTTCCGTACCGGCAAACGTTTCTCCTCTACCATTCAGCAACGGGATGGATCTACAGGACAGCTTAGAAATGCTTATGGATGGAAATATTGCTGCCCAGGTGACTCCATTATAATCAAGTTGTAACTGATGTTGTGTAGTTTGAGTCCCTCAAATCAGCGTTGAGGTTCTTGCGGGCAGAAAACAATCGGCTGAAGGCGGCGTCTGCCCTGACCGCTGCAAACGGGCTCTTCGATCCTTCAGATCCTCTTATGCGAAAAGCACCAAGAAGCCGAAGGCTTCACGATCAGACCGAGGACGACGGACCACTCAACAATACATTGGTCACGTCCTCCATCCTTGCGCGCCCCTCTCATGTTCCTGAAATTATTCAAGAATCCAAGAACTTGGCTTTAGATATATCAGAGCTTATTTCCACTCCTCAAGTTGTTGACATCACTCGGTCAAAGATGGCGGCAGAGAGGAGCTGGTTCAGCATGAAAGATAATCCCGTTTATCAATACCGGAGTCGTATGGAGCGGATGGCACGGTTAGCAGAGAGGGGCGATGCTTTATGGGATCGAGTTGTCCAGATTGGCGGAAAGCTGGAAACGGTAGCACAGTTTGCCCGATTCGATTTCTAACTATCTTAAGGCCCCGCCTGCGATAAAGCCATCCGTGCCGCCTATCGGTCGGGTGATGTTGGCGTGCGACGCGTTAGACAGGCGTCTACTTCCCTCAAGAAGGCAGTTTGTGAAGATAAGCACGAGAAAAGAATGGGAGACATTGCACCAAGTTTTCGTGAAATAGGAACGGATTGGGGACCCTATACAGTTTTCGTGAATTGATACCAGTCATCGACATTTTGTTTTTCACGTTTAAAATTATATCGACATATGCCTTTCTAATACATTGTTGTCTAGCTATAATCTCAACACGTTGTCGTCGTCATTGCTAGATTTGCCTTCGGCCCCTTCAACTACAAAATCTTTACATTAGAGAGTAAAGATGCAGCACGATGAACCAGTGGCTGAAGCAATGGACGTCCAGCGCTAGTTATATTACGGTAAGCTTGGCAAGATAAAGCAAGATAAAGCTCTGCCTCTGCAACAAGGATGTTCCAAAAGCCAATCGGCAATCGCGGTTCGTCTTTTTAGCAGCTGCAGGTCAATCGCGTCGTACCGTGGCCCTCTCTCACGCCCTCACCGCTCAAAATGGATTTCTTGGCATCCTATGTGGACATGAACAAGGCATGATCGCGTGGCGTGTTGATTTGGCGTTGTTATGATGATCGATCGTCCATTTGGCCACGACACGGGCTCCGCTAACACTTCGGCGCAGGTCCAGGAGACTTTTAACAAGGTCAAGAATGCGGTGCTGCAGCTCACAGAGTACCAGGTACATCGCTAAGAGCACTTCGCGTCGCATTTCGCGTGCAATAACGATTGTCAGATTAAAGTGATGGACGCGACGAACAACGAACCATGTGCGTTTCGCTTGTGTGTACAGTAGCATCGGAAACTAACTCGCGCCGAGTTTAGGGGGTGCGAGCTCTACACTAATGCTGGACATTGCGAACGCGACGAACCACTAGTAAGTGAACTGCAGCAATTGAGAGGCTCACGTTACTTCCAGCCAACATTTCAATGAGATTATGGAGGTTATATATAAGCGTCTTCAGGAACCACCCAGTCCGTCTTGGAGACAGACCTACAAGGTAGGGGTCATTCGCTCGTAAGAACCTTACCTTCAATGATGAAGGCCCTTCAACTCTTGGAGTACCTGATAAAGAATGGATCCGAAAGGGTTATTGACAATACGCGGGAACACATTTATGAGCTTAAAGCGTTAAAGAATTTCAACTACACGGATGATAAACATAAGGACCAGGGCATAAATGGTTTGTGTGTAAAGGAGTTACTAGGCTAATAACACGACTTTAAGTTCGTCAACGTGCCAAAGAGATCATTGATCTTCTGAGTGATAATCAGAAGATTAAAGACGAGCGTCGGAAAGCTAAGGAGAATAGGGCAAAGTATACAGGAGTTTCGTCCTCCACCTACGGAGGGGCAGGAGGAGGAGGAGGAGGGGGCTCTCGATATGGCGGGTTTGGGAGCGATTCCTATGGAGGTTCTTCACGCGTCAAAGACGTTTTCTCATGCTGGCAGGAGGCGGAAATACTTCTAGCTACCGTGATGACGGAGAATCGGCCAGGGGTAGCCCGACGCGGGAAGGAAACAGCCCCCGTCGGGATTCTTACGATGCGTAAGGTTTCATAAGTGTCATTTAGTGGCTAAATCTCAACAAGGCCGAGATCTAAAATAGGCATTAAAATGAACGAAAGCAACTCCGTCCCGTCCGCGTCGTCCGCTTCGACGCTCGCGAACCCCAGCAAGCCGGCGTCTAAACCTACCCCTAACCTTCTTGACTTCGGCGACGACTTCGGGGACTTTACAAGTGCACCTTCATCAAATCAGCCGTCTCCCGCCAAAGCTGCTGTTGAGAATTTCGCTGATTTCAGCGATTTTCAAAGCGCTCCGGTTGTGTCTCCGTCAAAGCCACCACCTACTCTCACATACCAACCACCCGTCCCGACTCCTGCGAACAATATGCCGTTACTGATGGCGAATCTCTCTTTAAAGCCGACTACTCCGTCCTCTCCTCAACCAACGACTTCCGGGTTTGCAGACTTTGCGAGCTTTTCTTCAAACCCGCCCTCATCGGCGCCGTCTGCAATTCCCGTAAAAACTATGCAGCCGATGAACTTGCTTGGAGACGGGCCCACATCAACAATGCCGTCGTCGCAGTCGAAGCCCTCGGTAACACAATTTCAATCAACATAACCCTAAACCTTGCATTCACAGACGATACCCGATCCGTTTATGAAGCTCGTTTCGCTTGATGCTAGCTCGTTGACAGGACTTGGAAAGAAGGCGGAACAGCAAAGCGGACCAAGTTTAAACTCGATGAATCAACCTAGTCTGTTCTTGCAGAAGCAACCGCCTGCTTCTCGCCCGGGGCCCACGACGCCCACTTCAGCGGGGAGCTTTAACAATAACAATTCGTTTATTTAGATAGACGTGCAATAAATTTGTTTATTTTATGCTTGTGATCTCCAAAACGTGTTTAAAATCCTTTTAGTGATAACTGGCCCGAAGGATTTTCTTCCCGTGCCTCCAAGCGCCTTGATGAGGTTCTCTCTCTCGTCGTCTGTCCGCACACCTTCAAAAGCTTTCATTATACTTAAACAGAGGTTAACAACACACGGATATTTATGCATGTACCTGAAGCTGGTGGGATATGTTGCGGCGATGGTCGTGGCTTTTTCGAGGCTGACTCCATGGATTGTCATCAGCTGCCTTACCCAAACGTCCTTCCTCGTAAAATGTTTTGTCTTCACATTTAAACGGTCGAAGTCTTCGTAAGTAACCATGGTACCACTGTGAGCTTCGTCTCGTTCTTGAAACCACTCCGGCTTGTTGTTGCCGTAGATTCGTTCTGCAAGAAGGTCTTGACCCTTCAAAAATGTTACGATAGTCTCTTCCTAGTATTTACCAAATACTTGGCTCGCAGTAGTTCTGTAAAAGAAATAAGATATTTCAATGATTCCTCGGAGCCGAGAGTCCTCCACAGGAAGAATCCGTCTTCGACCTGACTTTGAGTAAAGCAGGTATGAATGGCATCCAACCCGAAGCCCACAGCACTTTCCATGCTAATTTCCTCAACAAGATAAATGACGTTTTTCACCCCACTTTCTTTCAAACGGAACTAATAGGAGTTAAAGCAGTCACACGTCATTAAATTGGACCTTCTGCTCAACAAATCGCTGGTCTTTTATACTGCTCACAAGGTCGTCCATCGTCTTTCTCTCCAAAATAGTGTCCAGAACTATTTCATCGGCGTCACTGGCGGATCTATCTAATATTGTCAACCCTATTAACTTCACTATCATACCAGATGACTTTGCTATCCATAATACATCGCCAAGCGCCAACATTCGGCTTTCCACAGCGACCCCTTTCTCCGCTAGGCCTTTTCGAAAATAATCTCTATCGTTGGACTTAACCTCCCGTCCGTCCAATATTAAAAGTATGTCGAACGTTCCCGCTTTGAAAAACAATTCTTTGCTGCCAGTGCCTTTCATCGATGCTATTACAACCAACGAAAAATGAACAAAGCAGAAAAGAACGCGGAGGCTGAGCACCTGTAGGCCTATCTGACGGCCCCGGAACTTTGCTTTCAACAACGTGACCGCGCGGACTCCGTGGAGCGACTTTGCGATCTACGTTTTTAATTAAAGATTCATGGTAAAACTCTAAAAGACCCAATTGATACCTTTTTGGAAACCTGGAGATTGCTTTGGTAGCGTCCCGTCATCTTTTAGCCAACCCCAAACCACTCCCGTCTTTGAAAATATCGGGTCCACAACACTTCGTTGCATACTCTCGGCATCCGTGCTGCTAAACTCTACCATAACGGCAGGCACACCTGGCAAAAAATCAACATGTGCAAAGCTCCCGACTTAAACCTAAATCAGCCGTCAACGCAAGGTCCTTGGTCGGAACGCGCTTGCTTTCCGATGCAAGATACCAAAAGTGAAGGCCTGAATGTTTCTCGTTCGCCAAGGGTTGGGCGATCTTCTCCTGCTGGTAGAAACGCTCATCTACATTCTCGCCGTCCATGTCCTCGTCAATATCATCATCAGCATGTGATGCCGGTAGATCTTCGACGGCCTCAATTGACTCCACCAAGCGGTCCGCTAATGACTTGCCGTCGTCAGTCAAACAAAACTGCGGCGGGTGAGAGCACTTCAAGACGAGCCCTTTATCAGTAAGCGTCTTCATCGAGGACCATCCCGCGTATATTCCGCCGGCCCTGGGCTGGTCCAGTGGCGCTTCGCAATGCACTTGACTCTTTTTCACCAACTCCGCCTTCGTCATATACTTCGTCCCTTCCCGGCTCGCCTCCCGCAACGTTATTAACAGGGCCCAGCCTGCACTGCGGTATTTCGGGATGTATTCCGACGGTGGGCGTTTTCTCTTTTGTCTCTTTGCAGCAACTGCTGCTCCTTCCTCCTCGCTGCTATATTCTTCATCCAACCGAACGGCCAAATTTGCTGCGGGCTGCGATGATGACGGTGTTGTGCCGTCGTTCTCCATCTGTTTTAACTTTCTTTCCACTGTCTTGAAAATGGTCGGCCCGATCCCCTTTACTCGCTTAACGTCCGCCGGACAAGTTACTTCTTCTTTAGACTTGCACAGTGCATCATATGCCTGATGAATATTAGCGGACGACGGTTCAAATCAAAAAGTAAACCTTCTTGTAAACATAATGGGTCCGATTATGGTTCTGCCGACTTAAAGATAACTTCTTTTCGTCCTAGACAGCTTTCTTAGCATACACTATCAAGAAGTCATGGCTACCTCGGCGAGTTCAAAGAGAATCTGCTCAAGTGTGTCCTTAAGCGACATCACAATTCGAACGGACCTGATTGTCCGATATTGTACTCGCTGTGCCTGCGCCTTGCCAGCGCGAACGTGATCAATACAAGGCGCGCGATTGCAAGCAAACGGGAATCAGTTTACCTTAAGTCGCGATAAAGCCTATAGAGATCAAGTCTGGCGCGCTTGTGGCAAGACTTGGGCTAGGAAATCTTCGCTCAAATTTCATCATTTCTGGCCTCCTCTGCGATGGATCATCCCAATTCGCGGGGGCCCTTCGGCATGGGTGCAGAGCTCGTTCGATTTGAACACGATGAGAACGGATGCGACAGAGCGTCCGTCGTCAGCGGGGACTCTCGTCACAACGACCATCTCCTCGGCCGCGACCTTCTCGAGTCCATCGACGCTCTGAACATATCTGATCGCAGGGCTCTCGGCTTGCAACGTGCGACGCAGCCTATGGGAAAGCGCCTTCGGGCAGCGATGGCAGGTCCGTCGCTGGCCCCGACACGTCATCACGAAGTGAATGCGCGTCCAGCCGACCCTATTGGTTATGATCCACACTGCAAGAGTTCGTTTGCATGGAGTGTTACTTCGTCGGCTGTGGGCGGCACCACGCGGTCGGCGACTCGAGCACTGATTCTCAAGGACTTGCAAATTTCTCTGACGTTGGTTCTGGACCTCTTCCTTTCGGAGCAGTTGGATGTCCGCGATGTTATCTTTTTGCCCACTGCTTCCGCTCTCGTTCTCTTTTACGATCTGCGGCACGCCGTTGAGGCATTTAAGCTTACGTCCTCTCGAATTGCCAACGTTTCTTACGCTACCTCCGAAATCACTCAAATGGCCAGCAACGTAAAGGGCGCATTGAGGTCTTCAATGATGATTCACGATGTCGAAGAGAATCCGGAAAATCACGGGGATATATTGATTCAGGGATGGAGCGTGACCGAACCGCTGCGAGAGGTTGGTTTCTTCTTCATACAAAACTAACTCCTGATCAAGATGCACTTTCAACGTTTTGGCGACTTGCGCGCCCTTTACTGCTTAGCAGACGGGGAGTTCTTGGTGGAGTTCTTCGATATTCGAGCTTGCCAAAAAGCTTTTAATGCTTTGAATGGAATCAACTGCCACGTAAGCGACCTGACTCTTCTCTGTCTCTTACATTGGGCACAGGGTGCCGTCGTTGCCGTCACTTTCGCAAGCTCTCGGCTCCGTGGCGACTCATCCGACAGGAGCATCGGTGCTGACGATTGGAGGTCCAAGCCAGCCAACTTCCCCGCGTCGAATGCAGATGGCTCGCACATGGATCCCTTCCTCGTCAAAGGAGTTTCTCCGGGGGGTCGCACTCGCGATACTGCCGGAAGGCAGACTCACGGCGTTGCGGTTCTACCCGACGAGGCCCTACTGCAGCAACTCGAAATGTTAAACAACCAGCACATCCGAATTGATGACATTGTCGCGAAGACGAAGAGTGAAATCCAACGGTAGGTAAGCATGTTTCCTTACATGCTAACATTAGAAAAAAAGCCTTGGCAATGCTTCCTCGCGTGGCGAGTGGCCGTACTTCAACTCTCCTGTTTATCAAGATTCGGATCAGACGGCGGCACCTAGGCCGAAAACGCCGCCTCCTAAAAGCTTAAGGTCGCGCCGTGCATCAGCTTTGTTAACTCCTAGCACCCTTCGTATCGATACGGGCATAATCGCATACGAGTCCGATGCCGCAGCCGAGCACATTGGGAGTCCGAGTACGGCACCACCGCTGCTGTTTTGTAAAGATCCCGTAAACCGACCTCGGATGTCTTTGGATGGCCCTGTCTCCGCACCCATAGCAGCGCTGTCGAGAGGCTTGGAGCTCGAACCTCTTGCATCGCCGGTGACATCAGCAGTTCCGAAGGAGAATGAGATCAGAGCGTGCGACATATGTATGTTACAAGTCCAATGGACGTTCTTAAATTATTGCTCAGTAACCGGGATCGACAAGAGAACGACTATAATGCTGAAGAACGTCCCGAACAGGTTGCTTTTCAGCCCTGTCGATTTTTCCTGTTTCTCTTCCATGCCGCATGTGTTTTGACCTGTTGCAGATATACGCAGGAAATGCTCATCGAATACATCAATGTCACTCATCGCGGTTTGTATGATTTCTTTTATCTGCGGATGGATTTCCAGCATAAGTGTAATGTTGGTGAGTAGGTGCAATGTACCGCTTTCATTGACCGAATCTTTTAGGTTATGCCTTCATAAAGTACTATTCGAACTAGATGGCTATCGACTTAACGCATTCGCAGCTTCATTGATGGGAAGTCGATTCTGAGCTTGGTCGAAAGGTTGAAAGGGCGGAAATGGTAGGTGCTGTCTAACGCTGCGATATGTTGACAAAGCCATCAGGCCAAAGTTTGCCTCCGAAAAGGTTTGCCGCGGCTACACTTTTTTCTCATTTGCGCACAGATTCCCGTGCTTTGCTTTGCAAATATTCAAGGGAGGGATCAGCTAATTTCGAAGTTCAGGAATAGCAGGCAAAGAATTTTCGTCGAAGTAAGAATGTGTTAACGCAGGCGCAGCATCATGTTGGAGGACCCGAGCTTCAGGCCTAAGCTCTACAGAACTTCCGGTCCGGACGCTGGTAACGAGGAGGCGTTCCCTGTGCCAACTTCGAAGATAAGGGGTGGGTTATTGCAAGGTCTTAATCCGGTTGCTGACGTGGTACTTTAGCCCGTTCCAATGTTTTGTTCAGCCGCGATGGCTACTTCCCGCCGGCGCATCCGCGCCACTTTCAGCCTGTCCCCAACAGCGCCGGCGAACCGCGTGGCATTTCTCGGCGATAGATAGATTTTCACATTTTAATAGAGCGCATGACAGCTGGGGTTTATTTTCAAATAAATGCTACTGAAAATCAATTTCGCTTCGACTCCATTCACCAACTTTAGTGTTTATCTACTCATAATACTCTTGTTGTCGAGTACTCACGGCCCTCGATAAAGCTTGGGCTGGTCGTCTACATCGCTAAGTCAAATGTTCGAAAAATCTAAAGGACGGCAATATAAATATATTTCTGTATGCGTCGGAGGGGAGAAAATATCGCCAACATATGTTTATGATAAGAAGTCAGGCTGGAGAGCGACAGTCTATGTGCAATTGCTCTCTCTAGGTCGGAGGGTGTTGAGGTTTTAAGAGTATGAAACCAAAAGATTGGGAGAATAGAACATACTCGCATCTGAAGGCGGCATACATCGTTCGGGTAAGACACAGCGCGGACGAAGGTATAAAATGAAACAGCGGGTAGCGACGAAAGAGCACACAAACTACAACGGCATCGACAACCTCTTCTTCGAAATTTTGGAAAAATCGAGCAACATCGCAAAACCCTTCCTAGGCTTAGCGACCTTCTCCTCGCTGTAAGGTCGCAGTTTCTTCTTCATCGGCGAGTTGAGCACGCTACCGTCGTTCAATATCTCAAAGTCGTGGTCAAACATCCGGAGCGGAAGCTCGCCGAGGATTTTACGAATGCCACTCTGACGCGCAGGCCTTGGGCAGATTGGCGGCGGGGGCTTGCAACCAGGCGGCGGCGCGTTCTCAGAATCGATATCATCCTCCCACGGTCGGCGATTTCGCGCAGCCTTGCCGTCGTCGGTGTTCATGACAACCTCGGCTACGGTGGCGAAAGCGTCAGCTGACACCTCGAAGTGGAGAGAGAGTGCGGCACGGCGCGTCGGACGATCGCTTGGGACCGCGAACTCGGGCGAAATGTCGGAGAACGCTCTGCGGCGCGAGCTCTTTGCCGGTGCCGGCGTTCGGGTTTGAACGTCTTCGCCTTCGTCTGCGTCCGCCGCAGCGTCTAACACGTGTGCGTCCGAGGCCGCACTCGCGCGGCGCGGGCGTTGGTCGACGGTCCCTTCGTTGTCATTACTGCCGAGCTTGGTGATAGCTTCTTTGTCGTCGTCCGCAGAACTGAGAAGCGTCAGTTGTGTTTACTATGGAATAGAACGAGTGCTTTCATACCAAGATAACCCACGGTGGAAGAGCCTCAAGATGCTTTTGTGTGGCGTCTCGGTCGCGGCTGCCCTGACGGGCGTTGCGTGCGGGAAATCGTCGCGGAGGCATGCAGGGAAGTTGGCGCCCTTCGTCGGAATCTTGCTCGCGGGTCTCTCCGTGTCTAGAACGCCCTGATCATCGCCGTCGGTAGACCGCAGGGCCCACGGATCAGCGCGGAACTCGCCGAGGGTGCGGGCGGAGGGGTTGGCCATTACCTGTCTTGGAGAAGCTTTCGGGCTCCGCTCACTCAGCTGGCTTGAAAGAGAAAATTGACGATCCACTGCGTCTTTCATGAATGCAGCTGCGGATGAAGCGCTACGTGCCGAGAAGGCGTCAATTCAACGAAAGCTGAAGCAACTTGACTCCCCGAGATGGAGTATACGGAATGAAGTGGACTACTTCACCGCCACCGACGACATTCTCGCCGCGGAGAGCAACGAGTTCATCACTGGCGACCTGTGAGCTTTCATCTTTGTTAAGGACTTACTGACCCGTCACAGAGCCTACGAGGATGCCTCTGAAGGGCAACTTTCGGTTCTGGAGGAGATTTTGGACCTGCGGACCCAGTATCTGAGGGGCGGTGGCGACAACGTTCGGATTTTGGAGCAGATAACCGCCTTGGAGCTGGAGGCCGCGTCACAGGGGCATAGGCTTATTGCGAGTCCGGCCTCGACGGTTGCGCGGCCAATCAAAACAGCTCTTTACAGGGAGGATGTGGGGCCAATGCGATTGTACTTAAATTAAAGCAAAACTAAAGGAGTCTATTTTTGAGGCTATGGATAAAGCCACCCAGCCTGCGTACAGATCAGATCGAGGATTTGCTGTGTTTTGGTACCTATTCCGACCAGTTGTGCATAGTAAGCTTACTGTGCCTACTCAGGGACTTTTTGTCCGGAATCCCATTCTTCGGTATCAGCAACAACATCGAACTCACTTTCGACATTTTCGACGGCTCGCGGACGTGCAATCGGCTGAAGGTCATCCGGTCCAAATTCTGTGATGAGCGCAACGACGCTAGGAAATACGTCTTCCAAGAATCGTCGTCAGAGTCGAACGCGAGTGATCTGACTCAAGTATCACATTGCTAACGAGTCAGACAGATTCACGCCAGTGTTGGGGTCAGGATTGTCATTCAGGTCCGGATTTTGGATGCTAGCTTGAACGGGGCTCAAACAGAAGTCAAACCTTTTGGGTGGACCTTGCTCGACGTGTTTTCGGATGAACTAAAGCTCAATCACGGAAGATGGTGGGATAGAGCTACAAATCTTGGCTGATACCTTTACAAGGCGCCTAGATTTATTCGCGCTCCCCATTGATTTCAAGACTTCCACATACGGCCTACACGAGGCCGGCTTGAAGTGAGTCAGAGTTCATCGTAGCCGTTACTTAACGGCTTGTTATCCTCACGTAACGGCTTGATATCTTCACAGGATCGAGGGAGTCTACCTATACATTCGCGTCGCGGACCCAAAGCTGCTCGCGTATCACGCGCGATTGTCCTCCAACATGTTTCTGGAGCCGTTTTATTGCACGTACAACCCGGAAAACAGCAGCGGTCTCGCCTACGTTGAACAGGAGACGAGCTTCGTTTCGATGCTCTTTGACGGCCAACCGAAGAAGTACGGCCTGCGGAAGCGCTCAAGAGGCGATGATGGGGTGATTGCAAAGGTGGAGGAACCGAAGGCCGTGAAAAGGTGCGCAGTTGGATTCCTTGCAGTCGATATCCGGCGCTCATGCAGAATTAGTTTCGGCATCCGTTTAGAACTCGTTACATGTCCACTGGTGTTTTCAGTCCAGTCGATCTCAGTGAGATTTAAGGATGTGCTTGGGATAGAGGCTACGGAACCGTGGATCGTTCCGACTCTTCCGGTCCCGGGAGCTGACAAGGATACTTTCGGCTGGTTGTCCGGACCACCCGAGTACGTCCTTAGAAGCGCCCCAGCCGAGTTATATGCTCTGCTGTCTTTCGAGATTCGCTTTCAGGTATGTTTGTTACGCTGCAGATGGGGTTGTAACGGTTATGTAAGATCGCGTCATCAGCAAAGGAGGGCGAGTGCGTCATTGAAACCCCGCTTTACCACGGGGCGGATAAATCGACTTCAGGTTAATCGTTTTTTGAAGTAGCAGATGGCTGATGTGTTTCAGTGATCAATGAAGGCCTCATATTTCTTGACTTTAAATTGACCGACGATCTTGATGCGCCACTCCGACTTCAGCTGCGGATTTTCCACCCAGACAAGCGCCCACCGGAGTTTAAGTTTGCACCGAAGCCGGTCACAGTGAAAATACCATTTAAAGAGGACGATTTACCCCCACTGCAACCGTTTGCTGGAGGCGAGTTCTTCCTCTGCGTTGATGGCGGTAATGCGAACCCGAGTTTACCAACCGTGACATTGTTACCCCAGCGATGAACCTGCCGTCGAACTGCACAATATCGAGGGCTACCGGCACTCTTCTTACCTCAAAAGCGGAGCTCGTGCGGGGTTGCACATCCATAGAGACCGCCCCCTTATTAGATTCACACTCCTTGGCGCCAAAGTACACAATGGTACGTTCCTCCTATTACGAAGTTTCATGCCCTATGCCCGGAAGTAATCGTCATTTCGGCCAGATAAGCAGAATACGATTTCCGCTCAAAATTAACCCGACGGCGACCGCTCTCATCAGGCTGTACACGATCGACAGCCTGACGCAGGAGATTGCCCTGATAGGCGTCGCTCTCTTCAACATTTTTCTCGATGTGAAGACGCGCGACCAACCAGCGGACGGAGATGTCGTTGACGTAGCTCTAAATGAAGGTGGCTAGCACACGCGACGTATCGTTGTTCACAACATTTAGGAGCTTTCCAGCTGCCAATATACTCCCTGAAGCCAGGTTTTCCTTTCCCCGATGGCTTAAACATACGATCACTCTCCGCGCGCGTGCCGTGCGTCCGCTTACTCGTCCGGCTGCAGCAGGGCCAGCCTGAGGATTCCGAGACATCATACGGACCGTATCAACCGACGGAATACGAAGCCGAACTCACGGCAGCGACGTCCGCGTCGCAAGAAAGCCCGAAGATCACCGTGCGGGACGCGCTCCGGCATCTCCGGGATCATCCACGGGGGAAGAAAGACCCGAAGCTAATCGCGTGGATAGTGAAGCGGCTTTCTAAGGACAAGACGATCATACCCATGCTGAACCTCAGCTTCATCGGGTCATATCGGAAGGAGTTCGGGTTCAGCGTGTCGATCGAGGCGGCGTCGAACTTGCGATACAAGGCCATATCGGTCCCGTTGTTGACGTTGTCTCCTCCGATACATAAGTATATCGACAAGAAGCGCGTCGACGATGGGCATGAGGGAGAAATCCCTATGCGGGCATGCCGGGTAGTGGACTTCGATTCAGAGGTAAAAGAATTCTTAAGTTGAACACTATTGAATCCAGTCAGGTTAGAAGCCCAAGATGGCTGGACGGCTTTCAGGTTGAAAATCAATGTTAGTTGATGGTTGTGAGGCTTACGACCATTTAGGTTTTCAAAAATATTAGTCAATCTTCAAAGCTGCTCATCGTCATCGATATTCGAGCGCTTACCACGAGTAAGGACAAGCCAAAGCTTGAGCATCAAGGTTGGACAGTGTTTCCGGTGTTTGCGGGTCCCGACCACGTGTTCTTCGGTCAATATCAACTGCCACTGGTGCGTAAATTGTAAAATGGCAAGTCTTTTAAATGGGGGTAGTTCGAAGGTGGTCCGTCTCTTAAGCTGTTGAAATTCCTTGCCAAAACAAAGAAGACTTTCGAGGACGCTATGGATGCTGCGGAAGGGTCGAAAATGATGAAGGACTGCCGGAAAAACGGCTCCGTTACGATACGAATCTGTGACACACGGAGAACGGAAGAGATTCCATACGCGAAGGTATGGATTTATGGCGGTATCCCGGGCCCTTCCAGTATCTATGGCAATCTGAATACACAGCAAAAACAACAGGGCCAGTCAGACATCTCGCATCTGCCATCTGAGGACTATCTAAACGAGAGCCCGTCGTGGAAGCTCAAAAAACTGCTGCCCGCCAATGAGAACGCGAGCTCGTTCGCTAGAAAATGCGCCAACGCCGTCGCGGGTCTCGTCAGCGCGCCACCCAAAGGTTAACCATCGGCCAATGACATCGCCAGCAGATGCTCCACATCCGGGGTGCAGACAAAGTTCTGCGTCAACCGGCCGAGAACGTGGGCGGCCTTGGTTACATGGTCGATGCCAACGA
Source organism: Irineochytrium annulatum (assembly GCA_027600665.1). NCBI lineage: Eukaryota > Fungi > Chytridiomycota > Chytridiomycetes > Chytridiales > Chytridiaceae > Irineochytrium > Irineochytrium annulatum. The sequence goes on from JADGJL010000373.1 coordinate 21,068, forward strand.
TGTCTTGCAGGAACGACGCCGTCGGCTTCGGCGCGACCTAGAAGGGTGGTTCAGACTTTAGACAAAGCTGTAAGCGCGACCCGTGACTTACGTCTAATACAAGAGAGCCGAGGTGAAGCTTCATCTTGCCGGATTTATGCACGTCGATTCGCCCAATGCGTCCCTCCACGTCGAGGCCTGTCGCTACTGGCGCCTCCTCGCCATCCTCAGTTTTCACACCGGCTTCCATCTTTACTGCGTTCCCAGGTTGTTCATGCATGCCCGACAGAACACTCGGTAGCTGAAAGAGGAGCAGCTCTTTTTTCTAGATGGAAGCTGTCAGGTCTCATCCCACAACGCCCCAATTTTACACCTCACTGTTCACCAGCGTCTGCATCCGTTCCAAGTCCGACTGCTCTTTCCCATCGTCCACGGGAGCTGGCCGGGCTGATCGGATTGCGACCGGTGCCCACTCATCCCCATCATCGAAGAAGGTTTCATCCTCGCTCTCTTCCTGCGCCGCGTGCTCCACCTTGATGTTGAAGCCCATGTCCATCTTCATCGGAGCAGGAGCCAGTATGGATGAGCCGCCTTTGCTGGGCCCGCCGCGACCTGACGGCCCGAGGCCAAAGAGCCCCACGGGCTGCATCTCTTCCTCTCGCCGGCTTCGGCCTCTGCCCCGTCCCGGACCTCCATGTGGCCTTCTATCGGGCTTCGCTTCGACTCTCGGTGCTGGAACTGCTTCTGTACTGCATGCGAAGAGTCAAGATGAAACAGCAACGACGGCTTATCCACTCACGGCTCCTTTTTCAGCTTAACGGGATTCTTTGTTGGTTTAAACTTGGGTTTGGGCTTGTCGGCCATGGCGAGGGCAGGCTGGAGCTTGGCTCGATTATTCTTGAACGGTCAATGTACGCGAGGTGACGTGGGGGGTGGTTGATGGGTGCGTGAAATGTGAAGCGCGGATTTGACGATCAATATGCACTACTATACTTTTCCTAAAGCCAAGTACCATGTCCCCCCCGTTACTCGCTTGGCCCGGCCCCCCGCGACCAACGCCATAGTTCTCAGTCCCGCCGTGAAGGCAGAGTGCTCCCCGGGGGTGACGAAAAACCCGGCGCTGTGACGGCGTCACGCACCCACCCCTCAGTATCTGTTTTGGAGCTGAGCCTGGGGACGACGGTGGCTTGCAAGAGAGACATGAAAGGAGCCGAAGTCGTTATCAGCAAAAAGCCTGGAATGAACGCATTGGTTTCGTTCCGCGGCATAAAGGGCCTCCCGAAGCATTTCTTCGGGTCATTTTCCTGTCCAGCAGAGATAATACAACAGTTTACTTCGTTAGTTGGTCATTTAACTCGGCGTATCTAGCTTGGCCACCCCTGTGGCATGATGTACAAAGAAGAAGGCATGCGCGACACGGCTCCGCTATCACCATTCGCCTTCTCCTGCTCTTTCCACCCTTCCTGATGGCGCCAAGTGCCCCTTACGCTCCACGCTCATGGACGTATGGCTACCACATTTCACTGGCCGCCATAGGAATGGCAACGGCATTCACACTCGCAAAGACAACGTTGGCGGCAGCATCCATACGCTGTGCCACTTGGCAGGCCTTTGGTCTAGTGAGGAAGCTCCTGTCAGGCGGAACAAGATAACCACACATATGTTTATATCCAGACAATTCTATATCCCCTAGTTCCAAATGTTCCCACCCAGTCGGAATCCCCATTTTTCCTGGGAAAGAGCTACATCAATGGAATATCCGTGGAATAAGGTGTCAATCATTAGCATAGCAAAAGTAGGGAGACTCATCGAACATTGTCAGGCGCTGCAAAGGACCAGGCAATCCAATTGGTAAATTCTTAAGACTGTCTTGAAATCTGCTTGATCGCTAATATTTAAGGGACTAGATACCCCTTGACATTGGCCACTTACAAAGTCTACAAAGAGTTGATTTGCTTGGTGCCAGACCTCTCCTCTTTTCTTGTGTTCTAATGCATTCGGTTATTGCTAGGTTAAAAGTCATATATTTGGCTCTCACAGGGTTGTTTGGGCTCCTTGAACTACCTTCTCGCATTCATTGATTCTTTAAAGTACGATTGACGAATCCGGAGCGTGAAATCCAGCAACAACAATCAATCCATCACAATGTGAACGCATTTGATGGCATCTTGTGCTTATTATTGACAATCTAGGACTCCACAATCTAGGACTCCAAATCTATGATTCCGAAGAAGTTTGCATGCAGTAACTTTTATTGGAATATACTATGCTGAGGTTTCTTGGACGTCCATTCAGAGTATTTGCGAACATTTCGAACAAAGTTGTCTTACAATTTGCGAATGGATGCAATATGAAAATCCAGTCCGCCATCAAGAAGCTCGGGGATTTGGAGAAGATGATCAAAGTCGCGAAGCGGGGGCTCAACTCTCTGGACGACGAAAACGGAGGCCACCTTCGACTCGGTCATGGAGAGTATCCACGAGGCCAAGCATCTGTTGGAGACGGATGAGGAGGAGGAGGAAGAGGAGGA
>JADGJL010000374.1:0-11720 GCA_027600665.1 Irineochytrium annulatum
CCCCGATATTGCCCCCAAACATGCCGTTGTTCAACTGTTGCTGCTGCTGCTGCTGTTGCAACATCGCCATTAACGCTGGCGGCGGCTGCCCCTGCCCGCCCTGGCCCCAAGAGGTCTGCGGCTGCTGGCCTTGCTGACCCTGCTGTTGAGTTTGGCTCCCAAACAGCACGGGTGGCATAACGCCTGTCGCGGCCGCTTGACTAAACATGCCCGCGGCGGCGCCCTGGCCCTGTGGAGGCATCTGCGGCCCCTGCGACGTCCCCTGCGACGTCCCCTGCGACGTCGCTGGGCCGCCACCGCCACCGCCGCCGAGACCGCCAAGTCCACCGGCCATCAGCCCGCCGAGGCCACCCGCCGTCAACAGAGCTGTAATGGCCTGCACAGGATCCGACCCCGGCACGCCCTGCTGCTGCTGTTGTTGTGCGTTCGTGATAGCCGCCAAGACGGACGCTGCAAGCTGCTGCTGTTGAAGCTGGAGCTGCTGCTGGATCTGCTGTTGGTGAAGTTGCTGTATCTGCGCGAGGATCGCCGCGCCAGGGTTACTGTTGTTGCCGGGTCCGGCGCCAACCCCGCCTACACCGCCGACAGCTCCATTAAGGCCGGCGAACGGGTTGCCCCCGCCCCCACCGTTAACGCCACCGGCACCGCCGGGGCCGCCCTGCGCTCCGCTCCCCATGAGGTGCGGCTGCTGCGACGGAGCCTGCTGATTAAACCCGAATGGTTGACTCAGTCCCCCGGTGCCTTGCTGCTGCATCTGCTGGAACACGTTCGATCCGAAGAGCGTCGAAAAGTCCGTCGGCGACGGCCCCTGCTGCTGTCCAAGCCCGCTCATTCCGGGCATATTAATTCCCCCAAGGCCAATACTAGGTGCGCCTTGCTGCTGCTGCTGCTGCTGCTGCTGCTGCATCGGGTTTGCCAGGCTCGCGAGCATGCGCGCTCGGGCCACAACGGAAGAATCGACGTTAATACCACCAACGCGGGCCATCTTGCCCGGCTCGTCCTTGCCCCCAAATAGCACCATCGTGCCATCCCCACCGGTTTTAGAAGGCCCTCCGGTTCTTGACGATGTCGAGCTGTTATAGCGCGTGTTGTACCGCCCACTGTCACCCCCGTTCTGCATCGACGACGCGCCGTGATTGTGGAACGAGTTGTGGTTGTGCCGCTTAGGCGAGCGGTCACCCTCGTCCGCCGGCCGCTTTCCTTGAAACACGCCCCCGCCGTAGCCGGCACCCGACGGAACCGCCCTCGTGGGCGACGGCGAGTGCCCGCGGCTCCGCTGCGGCGAGAAATTCCTCCTTTTCTGCTGCTGATTATGCTGATGATGCTGGTTGTGCTGCTGGTGATGGTTCTGATGCTGATGCTGCTGCGGATGCTGCTGCGGATGCTGCTGGGGATGCTGATGATGCTGCTGTTGAGGCGACGGGTTTTGGCTCGGACGATTTGGCGGCGATCTTGATTGCGAAGTTCCGTTGACAGATAACGGAAGTCTGAACGCAGGGAAGGAGCCAATAGGTGCGACTGGTCTTAACGGCGTAGTCTGCACCTTCTTCTTCATCTCCTCCAGCAGCTCCGCGAAGTTGCTTCTCCCCTCAAAATACACGTCATCTGCAGCGGGTGTAGGCGACAGCGGTTTTGGAAACAAGTTCAGCATGGTAACGTCTTTTTCGGATTGTGGTGCAAGGTTAGCGGTTGCGGTAACCACAGGAAGCTCGATGCGTTGCTCGGTCACCGGTGAAGCAAGTAACTCATCAATCGACTGCTCGCTATCCTTTGGCATGACCTAAATACCATTTAGAATACAAAGCGACAGCCAATATTGTCGAATAACCAAGTCAACAACCTCCATTTTAGCCTCTGCGTTTTGGGACTCTACTACCACCTCCTTCTTTGGCTCTGGCTGCACAACCTCCACCTTCTTTTCCGCACTGGCTGAAGTGATCCCAAGCTTTGAAGCATCAGGAACAACGGGAGCTGGACGTACACTCAGCGCCGGGAACGCTGACGGAACAACCTGTTCAGCCAAACTTGCCGCCGCCGTCGTAATGACGGTCCCCACGGCTGACACAGGCGTCACCGGCTTCGCAGCCATCTCAGCTTGTGCAGCCTCGGCCGCCTCCATCATTTCCCGCTCGAGCCTCTCCTGTGCCCTCTTCGCCTCCTGCCTCCTCTGCACGTCCATTTTCAGGGCCTCGAGTTCTCTCTCCTTCTTCTCCGCCTCGTCCTTCAGCTTCTTGGCTAAAAGCTTCGACTTCATCTCTTCCGCCGTCGACTTAGGCGCCGGCGCTGCGCTAGGAGTCAGCACCGGCGTCGCCGACCGCGGTCCTGGGGCCGGGGAAGGCGACATCCTGGGCCGTTTCGCGTCAACCCCTTTCGACACTGCGTCCAAGAACTCGACGTCCCGTTTCGGGACAGCGGCGGCAGCGGCAGCGGCCTCCTCGCCTTCCTTCTCCTTCTTCGCCTTCAAGCTCGCCAGCACGCGCTCCCGCCGCCGCGCGAGCTCCTCCTCCCCCACAGCCTGCTTCTGACCAGCGGGTGGGCGAGGATCCAGATCTACGTCTATCACAATCGGCTTACACGGGTCCTCCTTGACGGCCTTCTCAGGTTCCTTTACCTTATCGACCCGCTTCCCGTCCAAGTCGACAAGAGCAGCCTTCTTCGCGGACAGGAACGCGGCCAGCGACGACGCGGGTACAGCTGGTACTGGCGGTTTCGTCTGCTTATCCATTGGCGCAGAGGTGCCAGACTCTTGCTGTGGCGGCCTCGACACCGGCGCAACACCGTTGACGACCGGTGCAGGCGCGGCGGTCGTCTTTGGTTTGAACCCGATGTCGACAGGCCCAGTCGAGACGGTCATCTCGGTCTCGGAATTCAGCGATAGCGAGCTCAGACTCGACGATGTAGACCCCGGAAGTGACTTCGGAAGGCTAAAGGGTAGCCGACCCGCGGTCGAGCCGGCAAATGGCACGTGAACGGCCGACGAGTTAACGCTGATGGGGGCTTGTTGCTGAGAGGCTGGCCGCCTGGCCGGAGCGGGAGCGGGCTTTCTGATAGAGACAGGTACGGGGGCGGGTAAAGGCGCCTTGAGTGACGGCATCGACGAGACGGGCGTCGATGTCACTGGCGGATGGGACAACACATGTTTTGCTGTCGGATCGAGCGGTTGTGTTGCCGACGGAATAGGATGCACCGTCGCCGGCGCTTTTGTCGGGAAAACGGCGTTCCCGAATGGCTTCAGAGAGGTTGCACCCTTTACAGGTGACTTTGTTGGGGAGGTCTCGGGTTTCACAGGTGACTTCGACGGCGACGGCGCGGTTGTTACCAACTTAATCGGGGACGTCGCAGCCTTCACCGGTGATTTCGTTGGGGACGCTGGACCCTTCACCGAAGCTTTCAGCGTCGGTGAGACGGTCATCTGAGTCGTTGCCCCCACAGCAGTCGGCGTAATCCTCCGCTTTTGCACCTCCGACGCCGGCCGGTCTACCTCCATGTCGTCTGCGACCCTCTTCCCCGATGACGCCTGTTCCGGGCCGGTCACCGCCAACGCCGCCACCTTCTCCTCACCCTTCAATGTCCCACCAACCGACTCCCTGGCAATAAGCTTCGACTTTTCAATTGCAACCTGCAGGACGTGCGCCACGCTGATATTGCTCTTCTCGGATCCCTGTTTTTGCTTCACGGAAATGGCCCGCTTTGCGACCTCGTGCTCGTGCCTCGCCCTGGCCTCCGCCTGCGCCTGGATTGCCAGCGCACGCCTCGCCCTCGAGAGCTCCGCCTCGGCCTCGGCCACGCGCTTATGGCAGGCATCCATGGCGCTCTTCGCTTCCGCTAGGCGCCGGTGCGTCTCGACAAGGTTGGAGGCAAGTGTCGCGTTATCGGGGGTCGGAGCGCCGAGGTCGGCGGGAATTATTGCAAGGCCGGTGGCGATGGAAGCGGGGGAGTCAGTGGCGGCTGAGTCGGAAACGGCAAGCGCCGGGACAGTCGTGGGAGTAGAAGTGGATGCCGGAGAAGAAGCTAGTAGTGGGTGTGAGGCAGACACCGCGGCAGCGGTGACTGGCGGCGGAGCTACGGCCGGCTTAAACGTCGTCGCCACCGGCACCGTGGCAACCGGAGCCGTAACTACAGCGGGTAAGTTGACTGGGGTTTCCCCAGACATGGAAACCGTTGCGGGACTGACCAAGCCCGTCCCCGGCATCGCCGAAACCACTGCCACGGGTCTGACCACCTCCATAGCCGCCGCTGCCACTACCGGTGCCGCGACTACCGCCGCTGATGTAACAGGCACCGCTATCGGCGCGGCGGCGACCGGTGCCATTGGAGACACCGCCGGAGCTAACGACGCCGCCGATGGTGAAGCCGCAACCACCGCTGCGGGCCTCACCACCGTCGTTGCCGCCGCGGCAACTGGTGCAGGAACCCTGGCCGGGCATGCCTCCACAACTGCCGCAACGTCCACCAACATCATCGCATTTGTAGGCGGTGTGTTAGGCTCCAGCGCCTCGTCCTCCTCCATGTCCATATCCATATCAACATCATCCTCAGCGCCGCCCCCTGCTCCTGTGGTATTCGGGGACGGTGCGAAGTCCGGCGGTGGTGTATGGAAAGCCGTTGATTCAGAGGTGGAGACAGCCGATTGCGAGGAAGGGGATTTATGCCGCTGCGCGCCGTCGCGAGGCGAGGACTTCAACGAAAGGCGTCAGTTGAAGGCGCGGGACAAATTGTGAGCAGTTAAGTCTAACCTTGCCAGCCCGCTCCTCCTGCATGCTTTCCTCCTTCTCCCGCTCCACCCTCCTCCGCTCCTCCTCCTTCATCTCCGCCTCCCTTTTCTTTGCCTCCTGTACCGCGAGGCTGGCCTCAACAAGCCTCACAGCCTCCCTGGCACCGTCCCACGCCGGCGCCAGGAACCTGCCGACGTTGACCTTCAGCGCCTCGACGAGCACCCGGTGGCTTGACCCCTTCCGCTTCAGCTCCTCCACGACGATGAAGATCGAGTTTCGCGTCGTTGGGTTGAGGGAGGAGAGGTAATTGTGCAGGACGGTGGCATACTGAATCTCCGTGTAGGCCGGACCGGGCTGCGCCGGGGCCAGGGCGGCCGAGGACGGTGCTGTTGATGTGGGAAAGGATGGGGGCGGGAATGAAGTCGGTCAGTCTGGGTTTTCCCTAGCATTCCCCTCGCCGAATCCCGTCGACGCGATGAGGACGAGCGCTCGGTATTGGCACCGAATCGAGCTATCATCGCGATCCGGCGCTTGCCCGACGATGAGCGTTTGGCAGCAGCCCACCTCCGTTCATCCCCGCTGGCTTTTTTTACTTAGGAATTGACTGCGCTCCCACTACCTGGCCCTTATTCAACGATGTATTCGAAGGCAGGCAGGCGTCTTCCCACGCTGAGGCGCGGGGAGACCACGTCGCGTGCAACTCCAGCCGACGTAGGCAAGCGGCTGGCGTCGTCGCAAAAGCCACAGCAGCGTCGTGGTCGGCATGGACGACCCCTTCTCCTGGGCGTCACGCAAAATCGTTTCCCAGCTGCTTCAGTCGCGTCGACCCACCCGCACTGGATTGCAATAAATCTCGACGCGTCGCCGCTCGAGCGCTACCCTACGTTCCATGGTGGCCATGAGAACCTCTGGCTCCAGTTTGTAGTTATGCGACCACTCACCAGCTCGGTCGGCTCACGTTACAGCGCCGCATGCGAACGGTGTCGGTCGACCGGTCGAGCGCCGCCGTCCATGTCATCGGACTGGTTAGACGTCGGGATCAGCAAATGCAACTCCACTGCCCTGTCCCCAGATGTCAGCGATGCAGCGCAATTGTCAACTTCGTCGCTGGACACCATTGTCCAACCCTTCGCGGAGAAGGAGGCGTGGTGAGTTGACGGCTGGTTGGAGGACTGGAGGCGGTGGAGGCGGCGAGATGGTCTGCCCGAGGACGATGTGAACGTCTGTGGTTGTCTCTGTTAAACTCACTGTTCAGCTCCGGGGCTCCGAAGATTGCGAGCTCTGATCACTTCTGACTTGATCTTGTATCTCCCATCATCAAGTCCTTGAAATGACCGGTGGTAGGAAGAAGAAGATGATGGTCAAGAGGCTGGGGAAATCCAAATCCAAGCCCGTGCCTCGACGTAAAAAAGGGGAATATCAAGTGAAAAGAGAATGGGATGACTACAGCGAGGAGGAGCTTGACGATGTCTCGCATGGGAACGACGAGTGGTGCGGCATGTTACCTTTTTTGTGCTTTCAGTGAACGTGGCTGATGTCCTTGATTAGGGGTGCGCAAACATTCAAGGCCGAATCAAGATGGAAGCCTCCCGCGCATGTGGAGCTGAACACGGCGGAACATCTCACAATCATTGATGGCGTCATTCGGATCCCCGGCGCTGAGGGCAGCAGGCCGGGCTTGAAGAAGGTCCGGATGGCGTTGCGTCAGGAGATTTATGAGGATGGCGACCTCAAAGTCCCGCCCGTTCGCGTCCGGTCCTTGCGGGAGATGTGCCTCGAGGCCGTCGCAAAGCTGATCAACCACGGTTTGTTTGTATTCTTTTGAAATGAGGAAGAATTTAACTCCCCACGCAGTCGAAACACTGGAGGGTTTGCCGTGGGATCCTTTTGGCCACGTCTTGCTCTTCTTCTTGCGGAATGGCTACGGGCCTGACGGTGCGATGGAGAATGGGGAGCTGCGACCAGACATTATGGCACTTTTCTTCAATGCGTATTCCGATGAATTTGCTGAGAACACCTACCTTGCTTTAAAGGTATTCGCGACATTGCTGCAATGTGAATGACGATCATCATAGGGCGTTGAAGTACCTCCGACTTTAATTAGCATGTTGGATCGAGGTCTTATTGGGTCGACATTGCGAGGTAGTCCTAGCTTGCGATGTACCGAGAGTGATACCGTTCTCCAGCAATAGAGCTCTCGTCCACCAACTTGTGCGACCAAATGGCGCCGAAGTTCTCCCGTCTGCCGGTTTTAGAGGTGTTTGAGATACGCGCTGTAAAATGCTTACAGTTACGCAGCTTTTGGACCTCAGGAACACGCTGCTGACTAACGACGGCCTCCGCGCGCTCGCGCGGCCCGTAATGCAGTGCAAACTGAATCCGATCACGGGCCTCCCCATAGCCGGCCTTATCAAGCTTGCGTACCTAAACCTCAGCTCGTGCATTGGCATCCGGGACACGGACGGCCGCGACTCCAGCGATAGTCTGGTCGGCGTCTTGATGCGGTTCCCGAGCCTGCAGGCGGTGGATTTGAGCGGGTGCGGGGTCTCGGTGACCTCAGGGTCCGTGTTTCACATGATGCGCTGTTGTGGCTGGATGCCCGTGCCCGGGGCGGTCGAATTATTCCCCGGTTTCCGGTCGACGAGCCTTATGGAGTTGTCGAAGAAGCTAAAGCGGAAGCGCGAGAAGCAGGAGGAGGCGCGGAGGAAATTGCGAGAGAGTGCCGCTACCGAGGAAGCGTCCGGGGTCGCCAACACCGCGTCTTTCTTTGGCCAGGAGGCCCCTCTGCAGCCCGAGTACGAGCTCAGCGAGGAGGAGCTCCTACAGTATGAGGCCCGCGAGACGCACGACGCTACTTCGCGAAAAGTCGTCTCTAGTTTGGTGCCCGAGGCGCAGGAGGTGGTCGTCCGCGCGCACTCACTGCTGCAGAACACGATCGTGAACGATGAAGGGGTCGAGGAGGTGAAGTGGCTGCCGAGATCGAATAGGATGCTGCGGAGCTTGTTTGGAAGGACCATGAAGGTGAACCCGATGGGCGTGCCGCAAGAGTGGTGGGTCGGCGTCTGGCACGCGGCGAAACTGCCAGAGGCGCAAGCGAGGGAGTGCGTGAGGCAGCACATCGTCGGTGTCGGTCAGCGGCGGAATTGTCAGCTTATAAGGAGCCACAAGACGTTGCTTACGGAGATAGAGAGGTAACGATTCGGCGATGTTTGGAGTGGCGCTTATGCTGTCATTAGACGAAAGGCGGAGGCGCAGCATAAGGCAACCGAGCTAGCCAGGGCCGCCGTGGCAATCAAACCTTTAAGCAAGGTTGCCAGGAAGCGCTTGGACCCCGAGCCTCAGCCTGTGCGGATTAAGTACTCGCAGGAAATCGTTGAGCTTTCGAGTGACCCATCATTACCTGATGACGTCGACCGCCATGATCAAAGCGAGAAGCGGGAGCCTCCGCCGCGCCAGGGACCGCCAACCTACTTGCCGGTCTTCCCTCCCTGCCCACCGGAACCATTAGTGAGGCAGGCCTTTGACCCCGGATCGCGCCGCCAACTTAAGACCATGTCGGAGAGGGAGATGTCGCTGACGAAGACGACAATGTCGAAGGGACTTGCGAAATGTTTCCTGATGAAGCGGAAAAGATGCGACTGAGCTTGCAGTAGAATAATGATACCCACTGGTTCTGGAGACTCTATTTGTTTGCTGCGATATTTGTCGAAAAAAAAACATATGGATCCTTAACGAAAGTACTGATGATAACTGTTATTTCTTCCACTTCGATACAAAACCATGAATGTTACGATATCGACCAAGACCAGCAGAAAACAGAGATGAGGGGTTGCCAGCTGTGGAAACTTTCTCAGTAATTCGGACAACTGTGTTCGAGTTACCAAACTCACCACATTTCTTATCATAAATGTGCGGGTTTTCTAAGTGGTTAACAGGATTCTGTTGTCATTTTTGTAACTTTGGCAAGTGACCACAATGATCCCCTCGTCGCTTCGAACGACAAGTCTGCATGCGAAGTCCATGCATGCTCGAAAGAGTAAAAGTCGACTCACTTTTACTCGAGATCCCGCCACCACCACCACCCCGCATCCGGTGCATGAACTTCTGCCACAATGATAAGCAAATACTCCAAATATCGTGCCCCCACTTCGCGACCTTCCCCATCGCCGGGCCGTTGCGTGGTGCTGTTTGGTCGTCCATGTCATGAGAGTGCGCGATCTGGTCTCCTGGCTCATCATCCTGGGCGGGGACGGGCAGCCGAGAAGGACCTGAGTTCCCCCGTGCCAGGCCAGAGAAAAGGTTGATATCAAACTCGACACCGTCTTGAGGGATTAAGAGACGACGAGCATGCTCTCGGGGTCTCCGTGGGTGTTCATGGCGAGCGGGCGGATCTGCCAGAGCACCAGAGCAAGTGGAAAGCTGGGAGCATCATTCGTTTGGGTGTCAAATCGTTCCTGAATCAGCGATGGTGTGTGCACTAGCGGAGCTTCCGGACGCGCAGCGCTCGCGCGGGGGCGGATCCCTCAGCGCATAACTCGCTTCCGTCGACAGTTGGATCCGCACTGGGGCGGCGATTTTGTCTTGGGATTTCGTTGCTGACGCTCTCATTCGTTGTCCCCACACAGTCCGAGGTCGAGGAGACCATCAAGCGGCTGTCGAGCCACAAGGGCGTCGAGGGGATCGTTATCGTGAACATGGAGGGCATTCCCATAAGGACGACCCTGGACAACGACAAAACCGTGCAGCACGCCGCGCTGATCACACAGCTGACGGCCAAGGCGAGGAGCGTCGTTAGGGACCTTGATCCACAGGTGTGTATTTTCACGGTTGGGGTTTGCATGGGTAAACGGATTATGGGCGAAGATTGCTTCCTAGGATTTTGGATTATTGTTTGGTAGAATTATATTCTAAGATTCTCTGCTTTCTACTACCTGAACTTTACTGATCTAAATTTATGCAGAACGATCTCACATTCCTGCGCATACGATCAAAGAAGCATGAGATTATGGTGGCACCAGGTGAGAGTGTTATCGGCATCCGTCCGTCTAACAAAGCACTTTAGACAAGGAATACATTCTCATAGTGTTGCAGAATCCACACAATACGATCTAGTTGTAGCAGAAAAACGCAGGCTGGCTGTAGAATTTCAACAATATGTGCATAGGAGTCTTCGGAGTAGAAAGGAGTTCGGGTTTATAAATGCTATGGGGCTTGAGTATGGGAATCGTTTGGTGGTTATTCTTGCAGGACTGAACTGGGAGAGTAATGCGCTTGAAAAAAAAACAAACAAAAAAAGCAGACACGTGCGCTCGTCATAAACATATGTATCACTCTGCAAAAAGTCTCTTCATAATCTCTGCAATCACTCTGCAATTCAGACTGTTCCCTAGCACGGCCCACCTCTGCTTCAAGTTCACGCCCTCGGGAAACTCAAACCCATGTCGGCCCTCCTCCGTAGCTCCATCAATAGGAAAACAATGCAGTCGCGCAACCTCCCGCGGGGTCAGCCACCGGATCCCGTATTCCAGGCTCGAGGTGGTCTCGAAGTCCGGTTGCTCGCCCAGCCGAAGCGTCTGGAGGAAGGAACCGGACCGCGTCACCATACGCGTCCCGTATGCTTTTGTGATGGTGGATGTGCGGGTGGAGTCGGGGGTGACGATGTCGAACCTAATAACATAGATCAGGATGATAAAAAAGTTGACGAGGTCAAAAACCTAAAGCCTGTCCGCTTTGATATGTACTCGGGCGGTATTAGGTACGGCGTCGCGTCGTTCAGTGTTTCGAGATACGTCGACAGAGGCGCTGGGTCGACGGGTGCGCTGAGCGACGTAATCAGATTCGCATTTGTGACGTTAAGCGTCTCATCCACGTCGCTGCACAATCGCGCCTTGCCAACCGTTTAGGTTAAAGAATGAAAGGAGGTTGATACACACTGTCATATAATACCGCCTTCGATCGTTCGGCACGCCGAACTGCATGGGACTCATCATGTATTCCCTAACCTCATACCGCATCCCCATCAGCGCGCTCGTGAGCCGCTCGCGACACCGCGACGTCTCAAAATTAGGGACGTTTTCCACGAAGAGGTATCGAGGAGGATGGGCGAGCTGGGGCAGGATGTCGATAAGATGCAGCAAGGGGCGGGATCGCTCGTCGGTGTCGTCGAGACCTTTGCCGCCCTGGGTGAAGGGCTGGCAGGGAGGGGAGAGAAGCCAGATGGTTGCGGCGAGGGCGTCGAGCTCTTGGGTCGTTAGGGCTGTGATGGTTCTCTGATCTTGATGATATGCGGTTAGTTTCCCCCATACGAGCGGTTTAAGGTTCAGACAAGACGTACGGATGAGGGTTTCAGGCCAAAGTTGTGCTCGTAGATGGAGTTGCTGATCTGGTTAATGTCGAAGGCCGCGACGACGGAGGATGAGGACGGTGGCGTGGCCATCTCGAGGCCGTAGTGGAGGCCGCCGATGCCGCTGAAGAACTCGACAGCCCGGAGTTGATCAGGTGCGCTCATCGCGAGCCTTCGACCGCGAAGCTGCCGTCGGATTATCCGGCGAGCTGTCAGATTGGCAACGACGTCGTCCTTGTTCAAATGAACAGCGAAGAGGAGGCTTGTACCCAAGCCACTTCTTGGTCGAACCGAGATGGTTGAGAAGTCACGACCTTCGGCCATGTTTGCCGCCTGGACGAAAGCCCAGCGCGATGAGGCCCTCTCCAACGCGACCTTCGTCCACTTCTGCGACCTGATGAACCATCCCCTGAAATCCGAGCGCGCCAAGGTGGAGTTCATCTCTTTAGAACCCCCTGATTGTAATGCGCTTAAAGGCCGCGACGCTCCTCGGGGCCTTTCATCAGGTCCCGCTGAGCACGGCTTTTCAGTCATTGGACAAGGAGCTGCGGGTTCGTCGCTGATTTTTTTTTTTTTTTTTTTGATTTGTTTTACAGTGATAAAATGGTGGGATGTGAATGCAGGTGGAAAAGAAAGGGAGGAATGACGTTAAGCGATACGCC
>JADGJL010000374.1:11730-23545 GCA_027600665.1 Irineochytrium annulatum
TTTAATGCCGCGTCTGTCCTGGGGGGCTTTTATTTTGTCCCGGTTTTGACGGGTTTTTATTTATTTGTAAATGTTGTGGGGGTTTGTTGGTTTTTTTTTTTTTTTTTTTTTGTCCTTTCTTTTCCAGTGATAAACTGATGGGATGTGAATGCAGGTGGACAAGAAAGGGAGGAATCACTTTCAGCCTTCCGCCTGCGGGGCGTTTGTGTTGGGTTTGGAAGATGAATATGAGGAGGTTCGGCGGTCGACTGTTGGTGAGCGTGTGCGGCATTTTCCCTGAGGAAGGTTGTGTATTGACTTGAGCGATGTGACAGAGGCGATATGTGAGCTGTCGGTTGAGGCGCCGCCGCTGGCGAGGAACACGATGGGGAACCTCATCGGTTGGTGTCTTATGGTTTCGTTTACGGGCATTTAATCCTGGTTTTTAGACATGTTCAACGACGAGTCCTCAACCGTCCGCCTGAGTTCCATCCGAAGTCTGAAGAAGATGGCCCTTCACAACCCCTTGACGCTGGATGACGTCCAGCTGTCGACCTTCATGACCGTGCTGGACGACGCAAACCCCGTCATGAGGAAGACGGCGTACGAGATGTTAAGGTATTCTGCCCTGTGCTTTCTCACGATTTATATGATTGCGCAATAGCTTAACGAAAATAAAGTCCATGAACGGGATGAGAATCCTCACGGACCACCTGAGGAAGAACATGGAGAAATACCCGAACGATCGGGATCGGATATTCCGGTGCTTCGGGGAGATCGGGCGCGTCAATCACGCGTTCATAGGTTCGCTGGTGTATCGTCCACACTTAACTGATCACGCAGCTTAGATGAGCTGAAGGCGGTCTACTTATCGCTGGATCGGCGGTTTCTGCCGATAGAGAAGGAAATCAAATCGCTTGATCGTATGATTTGACTCATTTGCCTTATATGCTGATGCATTTTAAGATGTAGCGAATATCATCATGATCTACAACGCCGCCTTTCAAAACCCGTCGATGCTGCCCCTTCTACCGAAATACACGTTCCGGCATTTTCACTTCCTTTTTGGGAAGATGCCCGAGTGTTTTGATGTTGAGGTTTTTTGGCGCTCCTGTCTACCCCTAGCTAAACGTTTTGCAGAAAAAAGCAGATGGTGTGTAAGAATTTCGTTTTCAGACACAATGGTGCGCTAAATGTCGACGTTAAGCCGCGATGGAGGAGATGGAGGCGTCCTCAAAAGCATTCGCAAAATACTTTCCGGCAGTCCTCGACAACATCCACATCCACCTCCAAAGAAATCGCCCTCAACACGCCCTCCGTCTCCTCACAGGCCTCTCCGGGTCAGTTTGCGCCTTTTTCCTTCCCGCCTGAAGTTCGACTGACTTTACAATGTTCAAAATCTAGTCAGCTCGAAGCCCTCCACGAACTTAAGGGAAAACACAGCCACGTCTTTCGCCTCATGCACCACTTTGTCTCCTGCTACCTCGACGTTCTGACGCTCCAGTCGATGCTCACAAGCGGAAATTTCGACTACGCGCATCATTGCCGACGCATCGTGATTGGTTCGCACGCAGCTGGCTCGCGGTTCATGGGCTTGCCGAAGGCGTTTAAGAGGCTTTTGGAGGATTTGAGGACGTTTGCAAGGATTGCGTGGGAGCTTGCTGAGCGGCCGTGAGTGATTGCTTTGGAGGAAAGTGGTGGCTAATGTGGCGCCAGTTTTAGGGCGTTTGTTGGGACGTGTGATCTTCGATCCGAGTTTTGGACGTGCTCGCCTATGGTGGAGGACGATTTAAAATCGAGGATCGCTGGAACGGTTGAGATTTTGCAGGTACTGGCTGTTACTATTGATGCACTGTTGTTGACCGCTCCTGTGGAATATCAGGGGTTCCGGATACCACCCTTTTCGCTCCCCCCGCTCGTGAAAGAGTGCACGGCCAAAGCCGAGATCGTGCGCACGACGACGACGCACGAGGGTGGCAAGGTAACAACCTTTTTCGTAGAGGGGACGATCAGAAACATGTCCGGCTTGTTGCACATTATCACGAAGGTGAAAACTTGCTTGTTCCAAATCTGAATGCCTAACGGGCAAGTGACAGCATTCGAACGGCGGGATTTACGCCGAGCAGCTCCTCACGACGGATTTGCAGCGGACAGGGCCGTCGACGTTCCAGCTGCGATGTCCGATCAAGCAGATTGATATAGGTGGGAAGCTGACCGCGTGTTTAGTAATGTTGTCGCTGATCGGAAACTACAGATATACACCCAAAGGCTGTGCATCTGGCGCGCCTCATACAGGACGATAACATGACGATGTGCAGGGATGGTTTGAATTACATACATGGGAACCTGGCGGAGGTGGATAGGGACCTGTTTGTGATGTTGTCGGAGGCGTAGTGTCGATGTCGACGCAGACGATGGCGGTAACAGCATAGAAGGGAGGATTTATGTATTGGTCGTCCACTTACGGCATTGCACGCACGCATTCGCACGATTGATGTTAATGTCATTTGATAATGAACGTAGCACCAAGACACGAGTTTCTGATAACAGCCAGCATAAGCTGCAGCCAAGTATTTTAGATCTTTCATCGAATACACAAAATATGATATCCATCTAGCTTAAACGCAGCCTAATCCAGCAAGCCTGAGATGATATTCGATAACCTATACCTCGTGGTAAGCAAGCGATTCAATAAAGCAGACAAATTCAACATACCTCCAAAGCCTGAGCAACAACCAAATGCTCTCTTGCGCTCTCCAGCCAATCTGCCGCCAACCGCTTCGGCCATCCCTTCAACTGGTTCAGCTCCCTCGCCGCACTGTCCAAATCTCCCTCCCGCAGGAAATGCCTCGACCTAGCCAGGATGGACTCGACGTCGTCCCCGGCCACATACCCGCTTTTCGGCACCATGAACACCGAAAGTACGCTCGAGACCGCGTACGCGAGCGGCCCGCCGTCCTCAGGCATCAGTTGCACCTGCCGAACCCTCCCCCTCAGGATCTCGAACGCGCTTTCGAGCTCCTTGAACGTCGCAAGCCCCTTGTTCCCGACCTCGACGGGGATGCTCTCGACGATCGACGCTACGACCGGGTTCTCAGCCCCGACCTGCCGGAGCACCTCGAGCTCCTTCGCAAATGGCAGCCGGTACTTCTCCGCCAGCTTCCCCCGCAGGGCATGCAATGCCGCCGTCTGGAGCTCGATGTTTCGGGTCTCGTGGAGGTAGTCGCCCGCGTCGATGCTGATGCGCTCCAGGTACTTGAGCTTGGCCGCGAGGTGGTCGAGGCGCGCGAGGCGTCCGTCGCGCTCACGGTCCACCGCGCCCTTCACCTCGCTCATCCAGAACCGCTCGAGCTCCGCGGCCTGGTTCCTCAAGTCCTGGTCGAGAGCCTCCCGGAAGGCGGCGGCCTGGGTCTCGAGCTGCTGCGCGAGCTCAAGCTGATGCAGGGCCGTAAGGGCGTCCCGCTGCTCCTGAATGAGGGCGTTCTGAGTCGTCTCGGCGTCGGTGGCGAGCTGCTTAAAGGCCTCCTCCGCTGCCCTAATATGGTCGTCGAGCACGGCCTTAAACTTCTCCGCCTGCCCAATAAGAGCCGACCGCGTGAGCTCCTGCTCCTCCTTCCCAAACGCCGTGATGTATTTCGACAGCAGCGCGAGCTCCTTCCGAGCGCGCGAGACGTACTTCTTCTCCTCGGGTGTGCCCTTAATGTTTTTAAGCGCCGTATCAAGGTGGGCGATGGCGGCCACCAGGTCCTCCGCGACGGGAATGTCCGGGAGCACCTTGATGATGTCCGCGATCGTGTTCGCCTTGTCGCCGCCATCCTTCTCCTTCGCGGCCGCCCTCTCGGCCCTCCTCTTCCGCCTCGCCTCTCTTTCGGCCTCCTTCTCCTTCTTCTTGTCAACCTCCGTCCTCACCTCCGTCTCCCCCGCGTCGACTGCTTCTTTCGAAGCCTCCGGCTTCACGACCTCCCTTGACTCGGGCTTAACAGTTTTAGCAGCCGACTTCGAGGCCTTCTCCGGTGGCGCCACCTCGACCGGTGTCGCGGGTGCCGGCGGCGTTGTTTCAACAGATTTCTCCGCCGGCGTCTCCTTCTTCTCCTCCTTTTTCGGCGCCGCCTTCGCGGCCTTCTTTGCCGTTGCAGGTTCAGGCTGCGCCGGGGTCTTCTCGACAGCAGGAGGAGCGTCCGGCTTCGGCGTAGGTGAGGGCGTCGGGATCGGCGGGTGAGTAGGCGTCGGCACAGGTGGTGGGGTGGACTCGGTCGGCTTGCCCAAGATGGAGTCCCTGAAGTTCTGGAACGTCGCGAAAACGTCGTTGACGGCCTTCGTGACGGTCTCCTGCGCCTTCCCAATGTTCTCCACGGTCGATTCGTACGTCTTCTCCACAGTCTCCCTCGCGGTCGAGTACATCTGCTTAGCGCTCTCCATCTGCGCCTCGACAGCCTCCCTCGCGTCCCCCACCCGCTTGCTGGCCCCCTCATACGTCTCCTCGGCGCCCTTCCGCAAGTCTGAGATCCCTTGCTCGACCTGGCCCTTGACCGTCATGGCCTTCTCCTTCACGCCCTCCACCGTCAGCTGGGACGCTTCCTCCTCCAGCGTCTTGATCCGATCCAGCGCCGGCTGGCCGCCGGGGACGCTCTCCAGCCAGATCTTGCGGAAGTCCGGGTTCCGGTTTGCATACATCCCGGCGCCCGCGTAGGAGCCTCCGGCGAGGATGGAGGTCAGTACCACCCATCGGACGACGCGGATGCGACGAGGCCTTGGCTTGGTTGCCGAGGCCGTCGTCGCGGTGGTCTCCGTCGCGAACGATCTCGCGGACGGGCGAGCCCTTCGGGCGGCTGCTCGCAACATCATCTTTCTTTGCCTTTCTCACTTGACAAACCTGTCTCTCGAACATATCTGAAGGTAAATGCTTTACCGGCCGATCTGGCTTGCTTAATAAACCTGCGATCATTTCAATATTAGTTTTTAATTAATTAAAATCACCAGGAAAAAAAGAAGGTTTAATATTGTCAGCTGATGCGAAGTGTCGCTTCAATTGTAAAATCCTTCGTCCACATTTACGGTCGTTCGTTTGTGCACAGGTCAAAAGAGCTTGAATGAATCCACAGCTGGGAATTGACGTGCAAAAGGGCTCCAACTGATGTCCCGCCCGCGAGATGCCGCGATCCAGCACGCTCGGGCCACGAAGGGTCCCATAAACTCCATTGTGCTCCTCATCCACTCCATCGCGAACGATCGCGCGGCCCTCCCCTGCGCGCTGTTGCTGCTCGAGGTTGTCCTCTGCGCCGCGATCATCATGAAAGTCCCCTGTAAGCATATCACTTCACGCGACGCGTGCCGCTTATTCTCATTACACGTTGCTGACACTGTCAGGAACTCCTTTTCGGACGGCCCAGACACGGAGATCGACTGGAAGGCGTACATGCAGCAGATCGAGATGTATCAAGCCGGCGAGCGGGATTACTCGAAGATCAAAGGCGATACTGGGCCTTTGGTGTATGTTTTATCACATTTTCTTTTCCGTCGTGCTGGCGTTTGCTAACTTAATGTAATTTTTCGCCAGATATCCAGCCGGCCACGTTCAGGTCTTCGCGCTCCTTCACCAGTTGACGGACATGGGGACCAACATCGGGAGGGCCCAGGTCATATTCGCCGGCATATACATGCTCACGCTCGCCAGCGTTTTCGCCATCTACAGCCACTCGAAAATGGTTGGAGACAGTGTCCCCATTTCTTTTTTGGGCCCGTCACCTAAGCGGAAGCGAAAACAGGTGCCGCAATACGTTCTGTTCGCGCTCGTGCTGTCAAAGCGGATCCACTCCATCTTCCTCCTGCGGCTGTTTAACGACGCCGTATCGATGCTGCACATGTACGTGTGCATATGGGCCATGTGTCACGCGAAATGGAGGATGGCGGCCATCGTCTACAGGTAACTCTCGACAAAGCCCCGTTTGAAAAAGCAGTTTGTGACCGGAAAATGTTTTCTCTCAGTGCCGCGCTGTCGATAAAGATGAACATCCTTCTTTTCGCCCCCGGCTTTGCCTTCCTGATGTACGAGGCCGTCGGCCTCTCCCAGTCCTTGCGGAACGCGGCTCTTGCGTACTCGATCCAAACCATCTTGGCGCTCCCGTTCCTCTTTGACGGGTCCAGCAACTACTTCAAGCATGCCTTTGACTTTTCGCGCGCCTTTTTGTACAAGTGGACCGTCAATTGGCGGTTCGTGCCGGAGGACGTGTTCCTCAGCTCGGATTTCGCGCGGTGGCTACTAGCGCTTCATTTGGGGTTCCTGGCCGTGTTTGTTTTGACGAAATGGCTTCGGTATGGGGTGGATAACTTGAACGGGTGGTGTTAACTGACTGGTAGACGAAAGTCAATTGTCAAGTTCATAGCGGCCGGCTTGGCGGAGAGGGAAGGCGAGAAAGTGCTGGATCCAGATCGTAATGTTGCCTTGGTGTGCTTAATATGCTAATGTGGACAATCAGACATCATGTTCGTGATGTTCACCAGCAACTTCATCGGCGTCGTCTTCGCTCGAAGTCTACACTATCAGTTTTATTCGTGGTATTTCCACGCGATACCCTATTTGCTGTGGCGAATACAGTTGCCAGTCGTCGTCAGGTAACGAGAGGGTATGGTGTTTCCCGCAGCTAAATGACATACAGATTCGGCATCCTTCTGGTCATCGAGTGGTGTTGGAACGTCTACCCGTCCTCCACCGCGTCGTCGTTGCTGTTGTTTTTATGCCACGTATTTATCTTGCTCGGTTTATTAACCTTCGGACGCAGTCCCGAGCGGAAAGTTAAAACATCATAATCTATAATCTGGATATCATAAGGGTGATCTTTCTCGCCTGACAATTTCGATTCTAGCCATAGTCCCTCCTTCACCCTAGCCTTCACACCGCCCGCCGCCCAATCTGCACGGAGTCTGCGGTCACCTGCATCATCCGACGTCGTCGTCGACGTCTATCGCGTGCCACTAGCATACGCTCATTGTTCGGAGGACCTCGAGGTTGGCTGGTGGAGGCTCACTCTTTACAGCGCATGCTCACCGACCGCGTACCCCAGCTCCAGGCGCCGTCAAACCCCGACGGCATCAAAGACTCGATGAGTGGGCCAGCCATGATCGGTTCCAAGTCGGCGTCTCGTCGTCTGTGGCCGTCATTGAGGAGGTCAATGTCGCATGCGGGCGGTGGTCCCGCGACGGACGGGCGGACGCTCGCTATGGAGCTCAAGCCGCGGGCGGATGATCCTGCCTCTGAGAAGGAGGCGGACAGCAAGGTATGCGAGGTTTGAACGCCCTGTGGAAGGGATAGACAAAGCTAACGTGTCGACTCGTCATGTCAGACTGGATCCATTTGGGTGAGGGCTTTGACTATGTCACCGAAGGATGGGGCGTCTGCTTTCGATCCAACACCGACAGCCAAACCCCGTCGCTTTTCCTCCAGGTGTCGCATTTACACCTGCATCGCCGTCCTTGTCGTCTTCGTCATCCTGCCGCTCATATCCCTCCCTCTTGTAATCAAGTTCTACCTGCCGTACGCCATCGCCAACGCCTTCCAGGCCCCCGCCGCAGGCGGCGCGACGCTGGCCATCCCGTTCTTCGGCGTCGACGCCGTCTACGACTCCGGGCCTGACGAGCTCGCCGGAAACCCGGGCATGGTAGGCGCCATGGTCATGAGGGGCAACGGGTACGCCATCCCTTTCAACACGCCCGTCACCGTGTCGCAGGCGATCTGGGCTTTTGACATTACGACCGCCAAGGGGTTCGTGCTGAAGGACGCGGCCTCGAACGCGACGAACGGTTGGTTCCCGATGATCTCCATCGACCTTCCCGGGATCGACATCCACAACGGTGGGCTGAGCACCTGGGTGGTTGAGAACAGGACGGCGATCAAGGTCGAGAACCTCGCTGTGGCGAAGGCGTTTGCGAGCGCGTTCTGCTCTTTCCTGATGACGGGTGATGCGAGCGAGATGCCAAGCGTTCGGCTGTCGTCCGTGCCCAGCTTCAATATCGGCCCGTTCTGGGTGCCTAACGTATCGCTTCAACGTTTGATTGATATTGGCACTACGCTCTACGACGCCGGTAGGTTGTCCTGCGCCCCTTCTTGCCCTCTGCAATCACTTACTTGAAATCTCAACCCTTCAGGCATTACGTTCAAGCCGGGTTCAAACCCGACCGCCCCGATCCTGGCCCCCAACTTTAACATAACCCTTGGCGACTCGGACCCCCTGAGCACCCACACCCTTCACGCGAACCTCACCTTCTTCATGACCCCGTCGACGCCCAACCCTCTCACGATCTTCGTGACGAACCTGACCGCGCGCGTGAACCTGTCCTCCACCCCCATCTTCACCATCCGCGTGCCCCATTTCGCAACGCATCGAGGTGACACGACCATCGACCTCCAGCTGCAGCTGACGGCGGCCTCGCCGTCCGCGTCCCAGGTCATGTCGGTCTTGGCGGGCCTGGTGGCGCCGATGGAGTCGTGGGTATTGGGTTTGGATGACGTCAGCTTGGACGGAATTGGCGGGGACGACGGTGGCAGCGGCGACGGCGCCGGCGTCGATTGGGTCAAGGAGCTGTTGAGCGTGGTGTGGGTTCAATTGCCGGTCGGACAGATGATGAAGCAGGGCGGGGTCGGGGGGCCCGGGAATGCGCAGGTGGGGCAGTTGGTCGCGCAGGTTGTGGAGACCTTCTTTGGGCTCAAGCTTTGAGGGCGAACGAGGGGTGGGCGGTTTTGTGGCTGCACATTCCACTTAGTGTTTTCTTCCCTTTAACCGATTTTTTTTGCTGTCTACGTTATCCGCGCTTTACCTATTTATTCATCGAGTATTCATAGTCAACGTGCCCCTATTCAGTCTGAAGGCCGCGCATGTCGTATTTGTATGTATCTTGCGTTTTTATTTATGCTCATGTGATGTTTCAACGGCAAGTAAAGAATAAACAACAAATAATTGACCGATTCCGATGAGATGAAAAGCCGAAAGCGCTTTTGCTTCCTCGAGCTGATCGAGCAGATATACTATCAATCAAGACAAGCGAGCGAAAATGCACAACTGTCACTTGTTAACTTCCCGCTGCTGTCAAGAGTTCCAGTGTTTGTTTCGTCAAAGGCAGCTGTGGCCAGTTCTCAACTTTGATCAAAAGCAGCATGAAACAAGGACTACGTCGACACTTGCGCCCCCCATGTCAGCCGAGTAACCGTTCGCCATCCACATCAACAATCGCGTGCTTGCCGCTCGCCTTAAGCAATTCCACGAGCTCCCCGCTCTTCACGAGGTCGACCGACGGCGGTGTGTCGGGCACCTTATACGCCAGCATCCTCGACCTCATCATCTTCAACCTCGACAGCCTCGCCCTCCCTCTCTCCGCGACCTCCCACCAGTCCTCGACGACGGCTGTGACGGACAACAAGTCGACCACCGCGAGCGACGCGATGCGCAGCCGCACCACGATAGGCGAGCGCGGGAGCAGCCGGAGGTCCCTCAGCGCCACCATCCCGCGGAGCATCGCGTCCAGCGACTCCTTATGCTGCGCCATGATCGCGCCATAGGAGACCCGCAGCGACCGCACGGTCGTGAGGCGCGCCAGGGGCGACAGGTCGGAATTGATCCAGGAGGTCTCGTAGTCGAGCGAGAGGAGGTGGGGGAGGGAGGCGATGGCAACCATGTGCTCGTCCGTTAAAGAGTTGGGGCCGTAGACCTCGATCTTAAGGGACCGTAGTGTCGAGCGCGTGGCCGTGAGAAGCGAGGAGAGGAAGTTGTACGTTTGCCTGAACGAGTCTACTCGGACGGCGAGGTGTGTCAAGACCGGTAGGTTCCATGTGCACGGTGAAGCCTCGGTGCCATCGCGGTCGCCACGGTTGATTGTGAGGCTGCGAAGGAGAGATGAGCGGTCAGGTGAGGATAGGTACGCGCGCACGAAGGGTGGGCTGGCCGCGAGGGAGCAGACTGGATGCGTCAAGGCCGACGCCACGAGGACGTCGGAAGGGAAGTCGAGGCCGACGTGTTGCACAGATTTGAACGAGAGGAACTCGAGGACGTCTTTGTACGCAAAACCGCCGCGGATGTGGATGAATCGCGGGCCGCGGTTGGTGCGCAAAAGATCCAAGACGGCGTCGACCCAGGGCTGAACGTCCGGGGACACCGCGGTTTCCAAGTAGTCCGAGTTGCCTGGCACGCAGAGCAGTTCCATTTCGCTGCTGACGAAGGTTACGCTGTCGAGGTAGCCGAGCAAGGTCAGGTGAGCAACCGGTGTCCGCCTGTTGTAATGCACGATGAGCTGATGAACGGACCGCAGATAGAGGGCGAGCCGCCACGGCCGTGACCACTCCTGCAGAGGTCGGGGCGGGTCGGTGTCTGCGACGAGTTTAAGTCCCTCGTTGCGTAGGAGGCGGCTGGGCTCCGTCCTTGACCAAAGCACGGGTGCGGCGAGAAGGAAGGTGGATCGGGAGACGACAAGGCAATCGGCCAGGGCGGCATCGTCGAGATGGTCGAAGATCGCCAGCAGGACGTCGCTGATGAGGATCCGCGGCAGCATCTGTTGAAGTCGAGCTTTTGCTTTGGGAAGGAAGGGTCATTGCCACCGAGACCTTCCCATCAAATGTATTGAATAATGAATATTATCGTGATCAACAACGACAGCAGGACTGAAGAAAATACCCCGCTAGCGAGTATGCGAAAATGGCGAATAAGCTCGATTTGTTTATTTTCAGATGGCTTGCGCATTGCTTCAGCGTGGTTTCGACAGCTTCGCAAGCAGCCTGGGCTTGCATGACTGCCACCGTGGCTTTTTGCAGCCTCTTGCAAAACCCACCGTTCCAACTGCTGCCGGGTTGTGAGGACCATGGCGTCGATACGGACCGCAATCGCCATCCTGGCCGTCCTCGCGGCATCCGCATCCACGACCTCGGCGGCGTTCCTGCAGAGCAAGTACTCGCACATCGTCCGGCACTTGAATCCGAACCTGGACCCGTCGACCCGGCAGGTGGTGGAGAGCTGCATGTGGCGATACATCGTCGCGCCCAACGACGACTGCACCACCATTGCGGCCAGCCAGGGAATCGTGAGTGCCAAGTTCGCCGGCGATGGTTGATGATCGGGTATTAACGAATCCATGCAGAGCCCGCTGCTTCTTGTCCAAAATAACCCTCGTCTCGATTGCAACGACCTGCATGCCGGCCACATCCTCTGCCTCTCGCCCACCGCGAACCCTCTCAGCCTGTCCGGCGGGGACATACAGGTTGGGACCGCTGCCGACAACAGAACCTTCACCTGCACGCAAGTCTACACTGTCGCCGCCAACGACACCTGCGCCTCCGTCGCGAAGACCCACTCCATCTCCCAGGTTTACCTCAACAAGATCAACCCGGACGTCACATGCTTTAAGGGTCTGGCCATCGGCGCCCAAATGTGCGTGTACTCGACGCTGAACCCAGGGCAGTACCCGGACCCCGTACGCGCGCCAACGGCGCCGCCGACGGCCATTTCAGATTGCACGGTCAAAGTCCCGATCTTGTTGAACTACACGAGCTGCGACGACGTCGTCGCGCAGTTTAACGTCACATACGGGCTGACGATTTTGAACCTGCTGAAGATGAACAAGCGGATCAATTGCGTCTATCTCAACGATAACATCGGCGCCCCCATCTGCGTCCAGTCGCCGTCCTACCCTCCAAACGCCGCCTCAGGCACCGGCTCGGGGGGTCCGGGCTCGGGGGCGTCTGGGACTGCCGGCGCCAGCGGGTCTCTCACGTCCGGCGCCGGTTCCTCAACCGCGGCCTCCGGCACCTCGCAACCCTCGACAGCCTCCTCTAAGGCCCCCGACGGCTCCCCGTCAC